>OX375869.1:9177843-9327426 GCA_947359475.1 Heligmosomoides polygyrus bakeri
CTTCCTGTGTCTTAAAACATCTTCAGTCAATTATTTTGCCTTAAAAATTAGAGTAAGAATTTATAAAGGATAAAAGGATGAAGGACGGCGTTACTCAATCCTTTCTGGGATGCGCCAGCGCATTCTACTTCTACGGGATGTCGTGGAGGCGACATGAATGCGTATTTGGCCATACAATGACTTGTGGTGGCCAGCCGATGAAGAAGTCAGCGCTCTATCCTTCCCAGACAAAATCTGGTACCAATTCACCGACCCCGGAGGGATGGAAGGCTTGGTTGGCCTGGGCGGGAAATCCGAACCAGGAACCTGGTATCGGGTGCACGCGACAGTCTCCTCCGACTGCAGTGCACGCCCCAAAAAAATCTATTTTAATTCTATTTCTAGTTCGTTCATTTTAAACAGCGTATTCACTTATTGGAGCAGGTCAATCAAAAAACTAAAAAAAGGTTAGACAAAGTTTTCCATGGACATAAAATTGTTTTAACCGACTCGAAGGGTCTATTGTGGAAAGGCTTATTTGTTTCGGACTATTTATTTATTTAATTATTTATTTACCAGCGGCGGGCCACGCTAGGCTAGCCGGCTTCGCCGGCGTCGGGTTTCGTGAGCCACGTGGGGTATGCAACCGATCCCAATGTCGAGCCGCGCGGTGGTTACCACAACCCGGCGTCGGTTGCGGGCTCCGCCCGCACCCACGCCATCTGTGGGGGGAAATAGCAAAAAAGTGCAGCCGGTTGTCATAGTGCACAGCGGAGAAGGATTCAATTAGTGGAATCGTAGCTGTAGAAGTACGGCAGCAGAAAAGAGCAGCCGGTGGGGTAGTGGTAGAAGTATGGCGATAAACACAGAGTAGTAGGATAGCGGATGAAGTATGGCGGTAAAAATAGAGGAAAGTAGCACCACACAGGAGAGCAGCGAAGGATCATATGGTGGGTGTCCTGTGGTGCTGGCGTATAGCCAATGGAGACGTGTTTCGAAATCACCCAACGTCTGCACTCGATGCGAGGCGATGGTAAACAACAGTGGTGGACAACTGTCAAGCGTCTTCGTTTGGGCAACTGGCAACCGCACCGCAAACTTGGGTGATTAAACCGGCTAGCTAGGCAGTATACGAATTGCGGGTGGCTAACATCGGACAAAAAACCCTTCCTCTTTTATATATGGGGGGATTATTTAATTATTTATTTATTTACTTTGAAAGCGTCAAGCTTGCTTTGAAGAGTGTGCAATTCGATTTGAAAGTGTCCAATTTGAGGTGAAAATTGTATATAACACCGTACCGCACGGCGATTGAAATATAAATTCCGCCTAACGACCTCTGGTCACTCTCTTATAGAAGAATTGCAGGATATTCTCCACGGGCCAAAGAGACCGGTCGATTTTTCCGACGATGACGATGAGGACGAGTCGCTGTCGGACGATGTGCCTGTAGAAACGATGCGAGAAAAGTCGCCATCGATGTCCTCGCAGGAGACGATCTCCGTGCCATCGACGATTCATGTATCTTCGTCGGAGTGTGTCAGTGAAGCACTCTCGCATGTCATTCCAGCCTTCCTCTTACGTCGCACGTTACAGCGATTGGAGGACTCCTTATCCAGCGACAATAATCGCCCCTCAGTTCCTGTTCGTTCTTCGTCGTCCGAAAGGAATCTGTCAATCAGGTCTCGAATACGAGTGCCACTGAGAACGAGCGCTGATAGGTGAGTAGCGCCTGGATTCGGTCGACATTTATCTTCTGGAAGATGCATTAGGAACAACACTACATTCATTAATCCTTCTATCGAACGTTCCGATGCATACAGTATCCGTAGGCATCGGGTAAAGATAGTGTGTGCAATCGCAGACACACGCCTTACCCGACGCGACAACACCAATGCTCCTAGTTTGAGGAGTTGGCACTATTGTATTTTCACGACTCCAGATGTCGAGGAGAGGTGGAAAAAAATGTCGCCCAAACTTCGCAAAGGGGGTTATTTGGGGTGGTGATCACGAATCTGACATCCGTTTTTGAAATTTCGGTCGATTACGGCAGGTTACGGTAGATACGGTTGACCAAGGCTGCCATAATCGTAGTCACTGATTTTGTCCAAGCTTCGCCTAGAGGTTTATTTGGAGTGCTGATGACGAATCTGGCATGCGTTTTTCATTTTACGCCGGATACGGTTGGTTAGGGCGCGTGTAGCGCAGTCGGGGGAGGCGCGACTGTCGCGTGCACCCGATACCAGGTTCCTGGTTCGGATTTCCCGCCCAGGCCAACCAAGCCTTCCATCCCTCCGGGGTCGGTGAATTGGTACCAGACTTGTCTGGGAAGGATAAAGCGCTGACTTGTTCATCGGCTGGCCACCGCAAGTCATTGTATGGCCAAATACGCATTCATGTCGCCTCCGCGACATCCCGTAGAAGTAGAATGCGCTGGCGCATCCCAGAAGGGATTGAGTAACGCCGTCCTTTATCCTTTATCCTTTACGGTAGGTTACGTAGGTTCGGGTGACTAAAGCTGTCAAGGTCATAACCACCTATTTCGCCCAAACTTCGGCTATAGGGTTTATCTGGGGTACTGATGGCGAAATTGACATCCGTTTTCGAAATTTCGGTCGATTACGGTAGGTTACGGTAGGTACAGGTGACTAAGGTCATGGCTTCCGATTTCGCCCAAACTCTTTCACTTCTGGGACTAAGTGGCGCAAATAGACCCGTGCTGATATTGCCTTTTTATGTCTTAAGGCATGTTTCAAATTACTTAGTTAGGAGTCGGTAAACAAGCCTAACTGTCCGTTGCTTAGGTACTTCAGAAAACTACTCAACGTTTTCCCTTAGAAGAGTAGGTGCCGCCACAACTGGAGTGCAAAAGTAACATAGTTTTTCAAATATTCATTCTATCACCCTGAATCGATTCGGAAGCGTTCCTTTCACGTAGCTACCGTACTTCACCGTAAAACGGAAAACGGATATCAGATTCATCATCAGCACCCTAGATAACCCCTATAGCCGAGGTTTGGGAGAAATCGGTGATTATGACCTGGGCAGCTTTAGTCGCTCGTACCTAGTGTATCCTACTGTACTACACCGCAATAAAAACAACCCCTGGGCTAAATTTGGGCGAATTTTTTTTTCGACGTCTGGAGTCGTGAAAGTACAATAGTGTCGAGCAGTTATTCGATTAAGAGAACCCGTTTTTTGCTAAGGGAATGTGTGAAACAGGTGAAATCGAGCGCAGTGAATATCACACTTGGTTAGGTAAGCTCTAGTGTGGCCAAAGCTCTAGGAAACTAGGCCAGAAATCCGAACCAAGGGCTGCGATACCAGGCGCCCAGGAGCCATTGCGATTGCAGTGACAAACAGATGCACCGTTCTCTTCTATGTCAACGTCTAATCTTCGTTTTCGTACTCACTCATTCTATTTATCATCACTGTCCTCGTAATGTGCTATATCGAATTCATATAGACCACACTGAACCGACTGGTTCCACGTGTTGAGAATGAGTTATTCAGGAACCAATCCAATTCGATTGCTAGTTGTCGAAGTGCATCTTCAATCGAAAGGTCTAATCCCTCACAAAGTGCTGCGAAAAGCAAAGAGCAGATAGTGTGTACTAAGGCAGTTTGCGAAAAGTACAGGCTAGTTTCCCTTGTTTCATCTTCTGAGTACCAGATTCTTTCAATCGGTCAGAAATCTTTAGAGCAAGTGTTATCTCTTCAAATCTGATGTGGTGGCGTTGCGGCGTCGGGTACAGGCCTGTTCATACTTCGCGACAGCAGCGACAAAAGCGACGAGAGCGCAGCGCGCGGAGGTATGAACAGGCGACTGGAGCGACAAAAGCGACTGGAGCGACTGCGCCGGCGCGTTTTAATCGATATGCATATTTTGTACGGACGACGGGAGCGACGAAAGCGCAGCGCGCGGAAGTATGAACAGGCGACAGCAGCGACTGGAGCGACTAGAGCGACTTGAGCGACAGCGCCGGCGCCCGAGTATGAACACTTTTCGACGGCGCGCGCTCGGTTCTAATCGATATGCATGCTTTGCACGGGCGACCAGTCGCTCTTGTCGCGAAGTATGAACAGGTCCTATGGCGCACGTCTGTAATTGCACACGTGCTGTTTACTCGACGCCTACGGCTACTGTATGCATTAGGAAGGTTTGAAGGAAGGAGTATTGAAATAAAACTTTGGCACTTTTGTACTTTCACGACTGTAGAGGTCGAGGAGAGATGGAAAAAAGTTCATCCAAACCTCGTCTATGCGGATCATTTGGGGTGCTGGTCATGAATCTGACATCCGTTTTTGAAATTTCGGCTGATTACGGCAGATTACGTTAGCTCCCGGAGACCAAGGCTGTCGAGGTCATGATCGCCGATTTCGTTGAAGCTTCGTCTATGAGAGTTATTAGAGGTGCTGATGACAGGTGTGACATCCGTTTTGGGTATTACGGTGGAGTGCAGTAGAATACGGTAGGTACGGGTGATTAAGGCTGTTCAGGGCATGATCTTCGATTTCGCTCAAACTTTGCCTAGGGGTCATTTGGGTTGTTGATCACGAAGGTGGCGTCCGTTTTTGGTATTACGGTGCAGCACAGTAAGGTGCAGTAGGTGATCATGATCTCAACAGCCTTAGTCACCGGCGCCTACCGTAACCTACCGTAATCGGACGAAACTTCAAGAACGGATGTGGACTTCGTAACTAGCACTTCAAATAACTCCCATAGACGAAGTCTGGGCGAATTTTTGTTCGACCTCTCCTTGACCCCAGTAGTCGTGAAAGTACAATACTGCCAAATCTTTTGCCAGAAATACGGTTTGGATCTGCCCTCTCTTTCTCTTCTATGACGTCATCCATGTCGTCCAGGCAGAGTCGTCTCTGAGGTCATCCATGTCGTCCAGGCAGAGTCGTCTCGGCTTAGAATCGACTTCAGCTTGATGATATCCAATTCCCTGTGAAGTTAACGTGGGCTCACTGACCTACGCGCCAGTATCTTCATCATTGTCAGTTGAGCGCACGTACAATTACTGCAATTTCACTGCGCGGTGCAAGGTAATGACGGTCGCGTACACTTCCAAGGATTTGCTCCCAGTGCGTGTGTGTGTGTGTCAACGCGATTTGCGGCGTTGCCATGACGCCATGCTCTTTTCAGAGTTGGATTCGTGCAAATAGTGCTGGTCAGCAGCAAAGTTCGCCGTTCACTTTACTTATTACCCTCTCCGTGTCTCCTTCCAGTTCTTAAGAATTTCTTTTAACTTGGATTTTTTTGGATAGTAGCCTTTTAAGGAATAGTCGCTTATTGACCGGAGTAGTTCCTGGTAAGATTTTGCGTTCTATGATGCTTCCTGTTAGATCACTAAATTAGTGTTTATAACTAATTCCAGAGAAAGGTCCGTTGTTTGGTTTGAGAACTATACTGTGACAGCTGCTATAGGTTTTAATTAAATCGAAAGCTCGATTTCTAGAAATTGTTCCGATATTTGAGGGACGTCATAGCATGTTTCCTACCTTCTTCTGCCAGCCGGGTTCCTAGTTTCGGCGTTGTAATTGTCTTCAGAGGCCTGGAAATAGCTTGGCTGGCTTCTAACGTCATTTTGAATTCCGTGAATGTGGCTAAAGCTCGAGGATTTCGATCCACTTCTTAGGCTGACATTCGTAGAAGCGATTAAGACGCGCTTTGACATAAACAATGCCATGAGGGGCGACGGTGGAGAGGCAGGCATGTGACGATGAAGTTTTTGTCGTTCCCAGAGCGCCAGCCGCTTCAGCCATTCTTCGGACCTCCTAGGAATGTCGGACGCCGTCGTGTCGAACAGCTTGTTGAACCAGTTTGTTATGAGTGTTGCGGACGGTCAGTCGACTGCAATGTCCGAGCTGCTGCTCATCTTGAAACCTTGCATCCTGCTCATACTGCTCTTCCATCAGGGTTATTACTAGTCTGCCGCGTTGACTAGGATTAGGTCGTGGTGCTCGTTATAGGCATAAACACGGCACCAGAAGTCTCTCGAACTGGTAAAACAATTGCTTACTGACGCATCTTTACCCCTCTGGACCAACGGTATACCCGACATGACAGTCCTAAGTCTATAAGCTGTTCATCTAGTGCGGCTTCTAAGCGAAATTAGCGGGTTGTTCCTGCGGAGTCAGCACCAGATAACCTAGGGTGGGCCGGATTCATCAACGAATTACAGCAATTTAACAGACAAAATAACAGCCGAAATCCCTGGTTTATCAAGCGATATGGTGAGCGATAAGCCGCGTTATCTGAGCGTTCCGCTGTGGATTCTCTGTTAAAGCTATGTAAGCCGTTGATGAATCTGACCCCTGGACTTCCTCGCCTGTTTTTAGAAGAGTGCTCGTTCACTGTGCTCAAACATCACACTAAACTGGGCCCGTTCAAGTGCCGAACGCCATGAATACAACGCGTGGTGATGTTCCAACAAGGGAACCGGTGTACTGAAACAGTCGAGCATTTGTTCCAAAGCGACTGCAGAAGCACAGTGCACCGGGGAACAGAATGTTTTTTAGTTTGGACCGCACTGTCCACCAAAAGCGCCATCCGCATCACCTAAGGGCACACCTCCACCTCTAAAAAAATGTAATATTTGCACTGAATTGTCGCCTTCGAAGCCTTCCCAGGTCCACTGTGATTCGAATTTTTTGCCCTTACTGGTCTAGGGAATGGCGGCTGTAACACCTGGTCTGTACTGGCTGAATCTAGCAGTCACAGAAGGCGCGGAGCACGTTTGAAAGTTAGGTAATCAATAAAAATTTCTAAGCTATTTTACTTTCACGACTCCAGAGATCGAAAAAATTTGCCTCAACTTCGTTCAGGGGATTTATTTGAGGTGCGGATCATTAATCTAATATCCGTTTTTAAAATTTCGACCAATTACGGTACGTTACGGTAGCTATGGGTGACTAGGGTTGTCGAGGTCATGATCACCGATTTCGCCGAAACATCGTGTATGCTAGCTATATGGGGTGCTGATCACGAATTTGACACCCTTTTTTGGTGATACGTTGGAGTATCACGTATTACGTGGTCAGCACACGAAATAACCCATATATGAAGTTTGGGCGAAATCGTTGATCATGTCCTCGACAGCCTTAGTCACCCGTACCTACCGTAACCCATCGTATTTCCACAATGATACCAAAAAAGGATGCCAGACTCGTGATCGACATACCAGGTAACCCCATGGACGAAGTTTGGACGAAATCAGTTACCATGACCTCGACAGCTTTAGTCATCCTCACTTACCGTAATCTACCGTATTTCCACCGTGATACCAATAGGTGATGTCAGATTTGTGATCAGCTCACTAAATAACATCTTCTGTAGATAAAGTTTGGGCGGAATCGGTGATTATGACCTCGACTGCTTTAGTCATCCATACTTACCGCAACTTACCGTAGTTCTCCCGTGATACCAAACATGGATGTCAGACTCGTATCAGCATCCAAAATAATCCCCTGAGCGGATTTTTCCATACCTCCAGACTCGTGGAAGTGCAACAGTGCCGAAATTTCTCTGAAATAATGCCCATTTTGCATCTGAAAGGTGGTCTACATAAAGCGCTGCTTTTGTTCATGGCTGATTTTGAACTCTTTTTCTTGTATAGGCTTCAGCTCTTCACCTCTCAAAGCTGACAAGGCTCTATTTTAATTGTATTTTTTATTGTACACGTCCATTGTGCGACCCAACTCTTCTCTGACCGTGAGATTATATCTTTTACGGGAGTAAGCTGGTCTAGCGACAGGTTTGACCACCACCTGGAGCTTCTCTGCAGAGGTCAATAATATTGATTGATATTGATTGACTAGTAGATTTCTTCGATTAATTGTTAAAAAGGTGGAATGGCAGCATATTTGTGTGAAACCATCTTCGAAGCGATAAATATTATCGATCGATATTGATTGATTAATCAGTGCCCGCTCGCCTGTGGAAGAGGCTTGTGCAGAGGTCGTCATGATTATGATCTCCACCTTCGATATTCGTCATAACTGCAGTGTTTGCGTTCTGGCCTCCAACGGTCAACTTAGGAAAAAAATCGAAGTTTAAGGTCGATATCGATTGATCAATCCATATTTTCTCTTCCTATAAACCTGTTTACTATTAGGTTGTAACGAAATAAATGGAACTGAACCACTGTAAATTTAAACAGTTAATATCTCGGCTTGTAGGCAAGTTTATTAATCGAAATAAAAACCTTCTGATTCTACACATCTTTGCCAACGTGACACAAGCTTTTTTATCCCAGTAGCATGAACATCAGAAGTTCTGGAATTGACGAAATCTTCGAAGGCACTTTCGGCATCCTGTTGGTATTTGAATATTTTCCCTACCAAGAAGTCGCCAAGATGCTTGAAGAAATGGTAGTCTGTTGGGGAGAGGTCGGGAGAAAACGGAGGATGTGGTAGAGTTTCAATGCTCAGCTCATTCAATTTCTGCAACGTCATTCGTGCTACATGGGGGCGAGCATTGTCGTGCAGAAGGAGAACTCGCCTTCGGTTACCAAGGCCGGCCGGATATCCTTCAACTTTTTCATCATTTCTTCAATTTCAATGCAGTACTTCTCTGCCGTGATGGATTCACCGGGAGGGAGGAAGCTGTGGTGAATAATTCCCGGCGTACACCACCATACTGTCACCATTACTTTCTTTTGGTGCAATTCCGGCTTCGCAAAAACCTTGGGGCTCTCATCGCTGTCCACCCGCTGTGCCGATGGTCGCCTGTTGTCGTACATTATCCATTTCTCATCCCAGGTTACGATGCGATCAAGGAATGGGTCCGTTTCGTTCCGTAGAAGCAGTGCGGACGAGATCTCATATCGTCGGTTTCTTTGCTCCTCAGACAGCTCGTGAGGCACCCTTCTTTCCAGCTTTTTGGTCTTTCCAATTTACTTCAGATGCCGGGCAGCTGTGTTGTGAGTGACGCCAAGAACCTTCGCTATCTCCCTGGTACCTTTGTGTGGATCCTCCTCGACCACATCTCTCAGCTTGTCCTCATCAACATCACTATGCCTCCCACGACCTTCATGTTCTTCCAAGCTCTCATCTCCATTCCGGAACTTCTGATACCAACGATACGCCGTCCGATTGTGGAACATCCTTGACCGAATGCGGCGTTGATCTTCTCGTCCGCCTCCTTAGCTGTAGTGCCCAGCTTGAATTCATACAAGTAAATGCCTCGGATTACCCTTTTGTCCAACTGCAAAAAGAGTCAATAAAACTCTAAAGTTTTCCCACTTTTACACAGAAAATTTGGTACTCTCCGGTAGAGCAAAGTTTGCGCTTCTAAATGATATGCCACATGTTACGGTTTGTTCTTGATCAAACGCGTAAAGACGCGCCAAAAAATGGCGCGAGCCAGTGCCATTTAATTCGTTACAACCTAATATGATTGGTCAGTTGCTATTGTTTCTTTCCTGAGAAGACCATAAGACGAGTATCATGTTCACGTTGATTAATAGTGATAAGTTCTTTGTTTTGTTCACACTTTGTGAAGCATTTAAGCCACCATTCGGTTACTTTGCCCGGATTCACGGTACGAAATATAATATAAAACATAGGAAAAGATAGAAATTCAAAGAAGTAAAGAAAGGTAAAAAGTTATTTTTTATATTGTAAATTAAAAAAATAAGACGATGTTATACAATATAAAAGATATAAAAAGTTCGTTTCGCCACTATTGGATATAGGCAGAGAAACAGACTAGGTAGTTTTCCAGTATACATTACAGTCGCATATTACTGGTATGCCCATTTTTCGTATCTCAGGTGGTGATACGAAGCGAAAAGGGTGCTGTTTTGACTGAATGAATAACTATTCATCGCTCGAAGCCGTCTAGCTCTATTGTTCGGCTTGACCCCTGTTGCTGTGAGCGGCAGTGACCTGCAGATGTGGTTGAAGCCTTGCCTAAAGCTGAGCATAGATTGAGTCTTAAGGAGATTCTCTTTGTCAAAGGACCCTGGTATTGGTCGTACGCGCGACGTAATCAATGTTCTAGTCGCGTGACGGAATAAGTATAAACGACGCCTTTTTAAATTCTTCACTACAATTGTTCATAGTTTTGATTGGCTTCAGCTGGTATTCGAGCTAGGAAATTAATTGCAGTTTAAAAAGGCTTTTTCTGAAAGCCTTGGCGGTACGTCGTCTAATAAACTCCATGTCCGCCCATCTTGAAACCTCGGCATTGTTGTTAGCAATATTTCAAATACTTCTGTCACAACCTCGTTGCGCAGAAGTATTTCGTTTAATCAATGGGTTTTAAAGCCTTGATCGATCGTCGCACCACTCGTATCCACACGTTGTTAGGGGCCTCTCTCCATTGTTTGTCGTCCAGAGACGGCTGTCACCGAACCCGGAAAGCCGATCATAGCGGAGTATGTTGACGTCTACGTCAGCATCGCAACTTTCGGACACCATAAACAACCCACCGAGCAGTTCTGTCGTCTATAATCCTCCTTTCACTTCCCTCTCCCACGGAGCAATTATACCTGGCTACTCGTTGGCAGTATAATAGTATATAGACGTAGCCGAAGGGTAACATGAAACGAGAGCGTTGAAGGTGTTTTTTTCTGTGTTTCCTCATCATAGGCGGAGAGCTGATAACCTCTCAAGAATGCGCCACGCATTCTACTTCTACGGGATATCGTGGAGGCAATTTGAATGCGTATTTGGCCTCTACAATGGCTTGCGCCGGCCAATCGATGGAATAGTCAGTGTTTTATCCTTCCCAGACAAACCTCATACCAATTCGCCCTCACCGGAGGGATAAAAAACTTGGTGGATTTGGACAGGAAATCCGAAAAAAGGGCAAATGCACGCGACAGCCGGCGCCTCCTCCGTCTGCGTTCCCCCTCGCGTCCATTGCAGCGGTTTAATTCCTCAAGTTTGAGTGTGTGATGGTAAAAAGGGAGCTCCACGCGTTCATGTATGGTATTGTAATCCCTAATCTAATTCCGGTTTACACTTGGAACAGTCACGCTTAGAACATGAACAGTTGAAATATATTTAACACACTTGCTTAAGCCTGGAGCGGCTGATAGAGAGGCTATATGTTGTTACAGGATGTTTTGTTGCGATCAAAACTCTTGCGCCAGGCGGGACTCGAACACGCATCTTCTGCTTTCCGGGCAGCGATGTTCGCTATACATCGCTGGCGCTGTTTGACCTCGAGGATACCGCGGATGTTACGTGCGGTCATACAGCGCCGGTGGTGTAAGGCGAACATCGCTGCCCGGAAAGCAGAAGATGCGGGTTCGAGTCCCGCCTGGCGCAAGAGTTTTGAAATACAGAGTGAAGAGTATGCAACGATCAAGTTTTGAAGTGCGAAAATCTTAGGATTTTAATCTTCCTAAGGTGAAATCAGCGAAAGACAGACAAAAATCCTTACATCCTAAGATTAATCTTAGGATGTAAGGATTTTTGTCTGTCTTTCGCTGATTTCACGACAGGCTTCTGGTATGAAGAGACCACGCTTCTTGATCAAATTCTTCGTGATCGAGGCACATCCTAGCCATCTTTAAGTTCAGATACAGTGTATTAAGTCCTCGTCGCTACTTCGGCCCTACTATTGATGCACCCAAAGATCGCGTTCGGCTGTAACCAAAGTAAGGACGAAGAATTGATTGCTGCAGCTGAACTTGAAGATAACTAGGATATGCCCGATCACGAAGAATTTGATGAAGAAACGTGGCCTGTTCATACTAAAAACTCTGCTATGAGCGAAAGCAGTACAAAATAGGCTTACCTTTCTGCTTTAACAAGTTGATTTCAAAATTTTAACACTCTAAACGTGATTCGCTGCATATTCTTCGCTTTGTTAAAAATATAATCCAGTTGAAAATATGAATAATTGTTTAAATAAATAAGTAAAGTTGCTCATTCTATAAATAAAATTGCTCATTCTAAGCGTGACTGTTCAAAATATTAGGTTGTCCCATAAGTCCCCGCCATCTTTTTTCAACGATTCATTGCGGATTTGGCCGGTGGTCTCTTGCGTAGCGCTATACAGCTTTCAAAAGAATGATTTGCTCTATCAGAGCATGTGTTGCATTTCTTTTTTCATTCTGAATTTTGACAATTTTTAGGTCGTTAAAGTGAAAAGTGAAAAAGTGAGAAAGTGCCTATCTGCGCAGTTGCTTCTCTCGCTTAGGTTTGGAATTTTTTGCGCAGCTTTTCATAGCATCTGGAAGACAATGTTCTGTGCTACAAGAATACGTGGTGGCGCTATCTGCTCATTTGCCTTTTATTGATTTTTAGTCCATCAAATTGGGAATTCCGTCTTTTCCGTCCGAATTTTTCCCGAAACTCCTGCTCTGAGGTTGAATATTTTTTGCTTGGTGTTATTAGGGGGGGGGGGGGGGGGGCAAAAGTAATGAGACACCCCATGCCGTTTCCACATATCTCGTGGCTGGAGTCTGGTTTCGTGCTTGTCGTATTTGTATGTTTGTATGCTACTTACTGAAGTCCATCTGAGAAGTTACCTCTTACGCCCTTTCCAGAAGCATGTCAAAAACCCCAGCCTGTCTCATGCCGAAACCCCAGCCTGACGAGTCGACCTGTGTCGCGCAAATCTCGCCCAATTCCCAACCCCGAGCAGCCTGGGCTCAATATTCACCAAGATAAGAAGTACGTCTTCTACCTTAACCCTGCCAAGCAGCGAGTCTGGGTGAGGCCTGGTGACCTGTTACCGACCTCCGTTCGGTGGGATGTTCACGGCGAGAAGCATCTTTGGAGCTTTTGGGTCTGCGCCCATGGATCGGTTTACCGGAAGCTGTTTACCTAGAGCACCACGATGAACTCCAAGGCCATATTGAACGAAATAGAGGAGATGGGCCGGCGACTCGCTCTTACTCATTCGCAGCGCTTCAAGAAGGTTCTCCTCTTCGACAACGCCGCACCCCATCGGGAACAAGTGACCACGGATAAGCTTGGCCAGCTGGGCTACGTTCACATGCCTCACCCACCGTATTCGCTGGACATCTCTCCATGCGACTACCTCTACTACTTGAGCCTACAGGACTTCCTAGTCGGAAGGGACACAAGAACCCAAGCAGTCCTTGACAACCATATCGAGCACTTGATCAACACCAGGCCCAAGCAGTTCTGGAAGGATGGGATCAGGAAGTTGACTGAGCGATGGCAGCAAGGTTCTTGCCCTTAATGGCAAATATATTCCTCAGCACCGTTGAGTTGTAATTGAGTTATAAAGAGATAAAGATTTTTTTCAATTTGTCTCATTACTTTTGGCCCCCCCCCCTAATATATGTGGTTCGAAAGAGGATGTCTTGCTCAAAAAGAAATTGTGTCGCGTTTATTGGCTTATGCTGATTTCTGTCGAATATCAACAACTGAGCAAGGAGAAGGAGTTGTTGGTGAAGATGATTTTTCTCTTTTTGGAATTTTGATTTTTCTCTTTTTGGAAAAGCGGACGTCCCAATTTGATGACCTAAAAATCAATAACGGATAAATGAGCAAACAGGACCAACGCGTATTCTTGTAGTACAGATCATTGACTTCCAAATGCTATGAAAAGCTGCGCAGAAATTACAAACCTAAGCGAGAGAAGCAACCTAGCGAATGGCTACTTTTTCACTTTTTCACTTTTCACTTTAACGACCTTGAATTGACAAAATTCAGGATGAAAAAGAAATGCAATACATGCTCTGATAGAGCATTCTCTTTCGGAAGCTGAATAGCGCTGTGCAAGAGACCTCCGGCAAAATCCGCAACGAATCGTTGAAAAAACGGCGGGGACTAAAATAAACCGGAATCGCTCGAGCCTTACTTCTATCATAAGCCAGAGAAAACGCAAACAAATTGGACCTGAAGTCTGGGTTACATTCGATCTATAAAACCTTAGAAGCATTGTGAGCGTACTGTTAGGCAGTAGGTTTATTAATCTATAAAACTGTGGTTTGAAAGCCCATCAAGTCATTCAGTTTGTCTTCTTTTTCATGTGCTTTGCGTGCGGTTGTGTGAAAATGATCATCCATGTGTGATTCTATGTAGTCTATTTCAGATGATGAAGCTGTTTAGCTCTACACTACTATGATGAAAGAGTACTTAAAGAGCGCCTTATCCTTTAGGCGAACGGAGACGGACAAGAACTTAGTCGCTCGTCCGCGTAGTCCGTCGATGCCCACGATTCATAGCACCATTGAGTCCACACCAACGTTAAGGTGGGTCTTTTGTGCGGTCCTTCCGTTGTACTGATTTTTGCGGGAAGGATTTTTTAAAATGTGGTGAGCACCGAAAGAAGCACTACACTGTTGCCATGGTGATAAGGTTGCGAAGCCCTTTGCTGCTCTGGCGAAAAAGCATCAGCCCGGAGTCTTCTTTTTTCGTTTCGTCTTTAGATGTACAGTTTGAATATGTAGGACACCCTTGAAACGCCCACGGTTTGAAGTAAAAGACTGGAGAGCTTGGCCTTATAGATTTATTGAGTAAGGCGAACTGGCTGGTGTGTCACTTATGAGTTCCCAAATCCAGTGGGGTTCGATTTTGCTCCGAAACCAATCATGTTTTCCGTCCTTGGTCGATGCTACCTAGCTCGGTACTTATGAAGCAGAGGGCCCGTGTCCATACAAAGTACCCTAAGATGTGACCCACCTACCACACCTGTGTTAAATTTGGCCACATCCTGCAGTTCCTTCCCTTGCTCAGTCTGTGCTCTTCTTGGCGTTCGTGGAGGAGGACACAGAACCAACCAAGAAACTTCTTTTTTAACGCACCGGTCCTATGCTTCATAAGTACCCCTAGTTGCTTTGGGGGATGCGCCACGCATTCTGCTTCCACGGAATCTCGTAGAGACCATTGAATTTGAATGCATTTGAATGCGTGTTTGGCTTTTGCAATGGGTTGCGGTGATCAGCGAGCGACACGTCCCTCTAGACAAATCAGTGCTTTTACTCCTCCCAGGCAAGGCAAGTCTGATACCATCTCGCCGACCTAGCAGAGGTGAAATGCTTGTTGGCCTGGACTGGGAATCCGAACAATGAGCTGGCACCGAAATTCACGCGACAGCCTGCGCCTCCTTTGACTGCACCACCGCTTCCACGAACCAAGTATATTTCCAAAGCATCTGAGACATCAGATAGGTTGGAATGTATAGCGCGATTGTCGATTGTCTAGTAGCAGTCCGAACGCCTTATACAAGGAGGCAGGCATTCTGACATTCAAATTGCCTCTACGATTTCCTGTGGAAGTAGAATGCCTGGCATATTCTCCAGCAGTGGTGACTAACTTTTTCCTTCATCCTTTTAAAGATGGAGACCGGCGTTAATCAATCCCCCTAGGATAAAGGAGAAATGTCGGAGTTAATTAATCCATATGCGGGTTGCGCCACGCATTCTTCTTCTGCGGAATGAGGAGGCAATTTGAGCGCGTTTTTGGCCTATAGAGTAATTTGCGGTAGCAAGCCGATGGATACGTCCGTGTTTAATCCATCCCAGACAAGTCTGGTACCAATTCTCCGATCCTGGAGAGATGGAAGGTTGACCTGTGCGGGAAATCCGAACCAAAAACATTGAATCGGACTACAGGTGACAGCCCGCACCTCCTCCGACTGCGCTATCACGCGTCCCTTTAGGATATATATTAACATCCATTCTGCTTCTATGTGTGGTGTCGTGGAAGCTGTTTAAATGTGTCCCTGGGCTATACCAATAATTACGGAGGCGGGCATGGGATCGGTTTTCACCTCCTGTTTCACAAGACTATTTGCTCACCTCTTAGGACTGGACTCCTATTAGCCTTGACTAGGTCGGGCGTCAATTGTGATCGGCCCATTCTGCCGTCTTGTGCTCGGATACCCATGTAGTTGCTTCGCAGCTTCCTCATATTAACGCCATTCTGCTTTTGAATGTAGTTTTTCGAAACTCAGGAGGGCGCACCAGACACTATTTTTGAGCGATATCGCCAATTGGGCTTCAAATTTAATGGCTGAAGTCTATTGCTGTTCGCTTAAATGGCGCTCTTTGGTTGCCGTTTATGCGTGAGGCAATTGACATCGGCTCACTTTGTAATCAGTGTAGCGATATCGGTCAAAGGTAGAGTGCGTCGCGTACCACAGTGACCCTGCTCTTTATCATTGTCCTTATTCCGTTGTCTTCAGGCCTCGAGAGAGCTCTCGTTTGATCTGTCGAAGTGTGTCACCAGCGAACGGCAATCTAATCAAAGAGACACTACCGGTAGCTCCACGTTCTTTGGAGAAGCCATCGCGTGTGGCCGGCACGAGACCCCCTCGAGCTCATCGGGACTGGCGCGCGTTAGTTCCCGTTCCCACGACCGCCGAGGATCCGCCTAATCCCGTACCTCGGAAGGTAGGCACTTTCCGGTTTAGCGAGGGAATGCATGATAAGAGCGATTTGCTTTACAGAATTCGAACCAGGGGATGACGGTCAACGAGCTTGTGGCGAAGCAAGAGAAAGAGCACTACATGACGGTTATGCAGGCGGAGAAGACGGCCATTGGTTAGTTGCTGCTCTTGTTTTCGTGTTGGAAACAGTTTCTTCTGGAACTAGGTTCAAAGTAGGTTGATATAAGCAGAACTGGATACTTCAGGCGATAATGCTGCCATTAGGCCACCACAGCTCACGGAGACCTTTTTCTTTCGTGTTATAACATAGGTGGAGTTAGACAGAAAGTGGTGGAGGAGGTTTTCAAGAGTTACTGACGAGATTAAGATGAAGGCATCAGATTTATTTTGTTACGAGCTGTCATAACGATGTTTTGTTGCGATCAAAACTTTTAGCGCCAGGCGGGACTCGAACCCGCACCTCCCTCTAACCGGGCGGGAATGCTCTACGCCATTGCGCCACCGGCGCCGTTTGATCGGACGCAACATCCACACCACGTGGGACCGATCAGCACTCACCCGTATATCGGTATGAGCCAGCCGCTGATATCAGCATTGAACCAGTTAAGCTGATGGTCTTAATAGAAACGATTCAAATCGATCAAACGGCGCCGGTGGTGTAATGGCGTAGAGCTTTCCCGCTTGGTTAGAGGGAGGTGCGGGTTCGAGTCCCGCCTGGTGCTAGCAGCTTTGATCGCCATAAAACTTCGTTATGATAGCTTACAACCTCGATACCAGCCACATGAGGCTCAAGGAAACTTATTTGGATTATTTCGTTACGTTTCGGTTTCCACTGGCGGCGGCGTAGCCCAGATGATCACCTGAGCAGGTTCAAATCCCAGCTCAAACTATCTATTAACGCCCATTTATGCTTCCGATGCCAGCCAACATATGCCAGTGTGGTGGCGAAAGTCGTTGATCGCGTTGTTCGAGCAGTTTTGCTGATATACCATTTTCAAGCAAAATTGGGCATTTTTCAAATCAATGTTGACACTTTTCAAATTTAATTGCGCTCGCCTTCAAGTAATCTTCGCGCCTTTGAAATCGAAGTGAACATCTTACTAATTAAAAAAGAACATCTTCCATACTACACTAGAGGCTCCCCGGCAGATTTAAGATAATTTTTGTCAAAAGAAGAATTGAAAAACTAAGAAGAAATATTGAAATAATAATGATAAAGTTGAGTATGACTTTGAATTTTTTGAATTCAGCTGCCTCTCGAAGTGGTCCTACTATCCGACATTTTATAGAACTTTCATTTTTAAAGAAAAAATTGTTGTTCAACCCTCATTCTGGAGCACAGAAAGTCGGGAATATTTTAATGCTTAAAGGAAGGGATCGCGCCTGCATTGTTGACAAGCGTGTAACCCCACGCAAACAGTTTGTCAACAGAGTTTTTGTCATCAATAGAATAAAAATCGCGGCATCCTTGACGAATGCATGGCACGTTCATTTCTTTTAATACGCCAAAAAACGGCTGCTTTTTTGTGCTCTAGAGTAAGCGTTAAACCAGAAATTTTCATGGAGAATTGTGCTTAATAAAATTTTAAACATTGCGCTTGAGATTTACTGGAGCAGATAAATTTAAAATTTTTGAAAAAGTCGTGCTAAATCTTCCTTGTTTATTAAAAATTATTTTAATTTTCTGGGGAAGATCTAGCATAATGTGGAAGGGGGTCTTCTTAGTTTAAATGAGTGTCCAGATTTACTGGAAAAGTGTCGAAGTTGACTTGACGTGGAAATGGTTCATATGCGACCGTGTTGCTCAGCGTCGAAAGTATAAACAAGGCGTTAGGCGTTTGCTTGGCTGCTATATCTATTAGGTTGTAACGAATTAAATGGCACTGGCTCGCGACATTTTTTGGCGCGTCTTTACGCGTTCGATCAAGAACAAACCGTAACATGTGGCATATCATTTAGAAGCGCAACCTTTGCTCTACCAGTGAGTACCAAATTTTCTATGTAAAAGTGGGAAAACTTTAGAGTTTTATTGACTTTTTTGCAGATGGACAAAAGGGTAATCCGAGGCATTTACTTGTATGAATTCAAGCTGGACACTACAGCTAAGGAGGCGGACGAGAAGATCAACGCCGCATTCGGTCAAGGATGTTCCACAATTCGGACGGCGTATCGATGGCATCAGAAGTTCCGGAATGGAGATGAGAGCTTGGAAGTACATGAAGGTCGTGGGAGGCATAGTGATGTTGATGAGGACAAGCTGAGAGATGTGGTAGAGGAGGATCCACACAAAGGTACCAGGGAGATAGCGAAGGTTCTTGGCGTCAGTGACAACACAGCTGCCCGGCATCCGAAGGAAATTGGAAAGACCAAAAAGCTGGAAAGATGGGTGCCTCACGAGCTGTCTGAGAAGCAAAGAAACCGACGATATGAGATCTCGTCCGCACTGCTTCTACGGAACGAAACGGACCCATTTCTTGATCGCATCGTAACCTGTGACGAGAAATGGATAATGTGCGACAACAGGCGACGATCGGCACAGTGGGTGGACAGCGATGAGAGCCCCAAGGTTTTTGCGAAGCCGGAATTGCACCAAAAGAGAGTAATGGTGACGGTATGGTGGTGTTCGCTGGGAATTATTCACCACAGCTTCCTCCCTCCCGGTGAATCCATCACGACAGAGAAGTACTGCATTGAAATCGAAGAAATGATGAAAAAGTTGAAGGATATCCGGCCGGCCTTGGTAAACCGAAGGCGAGTTCTCCTGCACGACAATGCTCGCCCCCATGTAGCACGAATGACGTTGCAGAAATTGAATGAGCTGAGCATTGAAACTCTACCACATCCTCCGTTTTCTCCCAACCTCTCCCCAACAGACTACCATTTCTTCAAGCATCTTGGCGACTTCTTGGTAGGGAAAATATTCAAATACCAACAGGATGCCGAAAGTGCCTTCGAAGATTTCGTCAATTCCAGAACTTCTGATTTTTGTGCTACTGGGATAAAAAAGCTTGTGTCACGTTGGCAAAGATGTGTAGAATCAGAGGGTTTTTATTTCGATTAATAAACTTGCCTACAAGCCGAGATATTAACTGTTTAAATTTACAGTGGTTCAGTGCCATTTATTTCGTTACAACCTAATAATATAAGCTTACTGTTCACCCCTAAACAGAGAAAAGCGTCATACTGCAAAAGATCTGGCTCGCTTGTGCTCGTGCCCCTTTGTAAAGTTGTACTGAAGACCGACTAACTCATTCACGTTCAAGGAGTGCAGCAGTTGACAGCATCGCTCCAGAAAGGAGGTGTCTCCGCGATGCTAAAGGACGCACTGTTCGCCGACGAACTAGTGGTGACTCAAATGTTGAGGATGCTGAATGACACGAAGCGTTGGGACGTCAATATGTGCGATATCTACCTGCCCAAGCTGAAAGGTGTGCTCATTTCGTTACTTTACCTTACTGATTCCAGCGGCTTTGGCTGTGATTTTCTGACCGGCTTCGCTCACCGATCGGTTTGCAACCAGAGGCCGGATTCATCAAGGACTTACAGCAATTTAACTGAGGAAATACAGCCGAAATCCCTGATAGCGCGGCGAAATGTTTCATCATATCGCATGGTAAGCCGCGCTATCAGGGATTTCGGCTGTAATTTTCTCTGTTAAATTGCTGTAATTCGTTGATGAATTCCGCCCCAGCTCATGTTTGCGTTTTGAAAGAAAAAGCGAATGGGAGAAGGTAGTGGAACCCTTTGGCAAAATGCGATTTCGTCGAAGGTGGAGAAATTGCACAGGGTACTGTTCAGCTGGTTGACGTTTGCTAAAGCATATGGCTCTTGCAAAGGAACGCAGGTTGTTGCGTTAAGGCTCTTGGTTTGTGTACTACTGCCCAGGCTAAACAAGCCTTTCTGCCTTTTCTTCGGGAGGGAGCAATTCAGTTCTATCCTAGTCCGGGGGGATCACATAACTTAAAAGCATGTAATAAATCGACTTGAGACTTATCGATCAGCTCCTGCAGAAGACGAGAGGATCTAAACGAAACAAAAAAGCGAACAGACAGACAAAAAATAAAATCGCCGCGGTTTTACAACCGTCTCAGCGGGCAAAGAGCAACGCAATGGAGGCTTGCCGCGTGCTACCATCGCCTGACATGTTATAACCAGGGTCTAACATGGTGAGGAGGGCGTATAGAGCCGCATGCCGCGTGCTGACCGCCGCCTGACATGGTATAACCAGGATCTAACATGATGAGGAGGGCGCATAACTTTGCCTGCTTACAATTGCGACGAAAACATATGTAATTTTTTCGTGAATTTTTCTAGTTTAGATCCTATTTTGTTCTGCAGGGTCCGCTTCAATTTATTACACACTTTTTAGTCGTGTGGCCCCCCGGACTAGGATAGATCCAGCAATTCTTCGGGAGTCCTTCCCTGGAGAATTGGTACCAGACTTGTATGGGAAGGATAAGGCACTGATTTGTCCAAAGACGGCCACGCTAGTCATTGTATAAAGGATAAGGATAAAGGACGGCGGTACTCAATCCCTTCTGGGATGCGCCAGCGCATTCTACTTCTACGGGATGTCGTGGAGGCGACATGAATGCGTATTTGACCATACAATGACTTGCGGTGGCCAGCCAATGAACAAGTCAGCACTTTATCCTTCCCAGACAAGTCTGGTACCAATTCACCGACCCCGGAGGGATGGAAGGCTTTGTTGGCCTGGGCGGGAAATCCGAACCAGGAACCTGGTATCGGGTGCACGCAACAGTCGCGCCTCCTCCAACTGCGCTACACGCGCCCTCAGTCATTGTATAGTCCACATATACTTTCAAATTCCCTCCGAGACATTGTGTAGGAGTTGAATGCGTGGCCTATCCTTAAAGGGATTGATTAACACCGTCCTTGATCCTTTATCGTGAAGGCTTCATGGCCGTTACCGAGTCTAGGCCACTTCAGATTGGTGGTTTTTTTCAGAATTCCTGCAAGATTCATCATTGCCAGAACCCTGCCGCCAAGTAGCACTGGCGTCTCTGCAATCTATTGCAACGGGCCTCATAGACTCGCTCAGAAACTGCGCTCGAGCTCCGTTAAGTTCGATAGGTGTCGATGTAGCAGCCGAGGAACGAAAGAAGAAGGCCGAGAACTGCATAAAGGTGAGGACTTCGAGGCCATCGTCCTGCCCAGCTACACTCTTAACGTTGAGTGTTTCAGGAGCTTCGCGAGCTGAGGGACAAACGCGAGCAGTTCTACCGAAAACTGACTCAGGAAGAAGTCTACAGACTGGACGCTATCATGGTGTTTCTGAAACCTCTGTAAATAGATCGGTAGTTTGTATGAGTAAACGTAGGGTATGACTAGGGCTGAATATATGAGTTTGTGAGTGCAATTCGCTTCGCCTTTCACTTACCTGGAAGCGCATAGCCGCTTACGATGGACTGATCTCTTACCAATCATTTGTGAGTTTTATGCCTGACATCATCAAGTACCCTTCTGATCATTCCGTTCTGTTCTCAATGACATATGCGGTCCCTATCCTCTCTTCCCATTCTTCTCTCGCTCATGTGACATGGTTCTGTGGCATTGACGTTCCCTAAGCACATTGTACACCGGGTTGTAGTGCTTTACGGCCTCTTACTGTGATATGTAAACGTTCTAAGAACACTGATAAATATTGCACTAAAGGTGTCTATACGAATGGCTTAATCGAAAAGTAGGTAAGGGTTTTTATGTGCCGGTGGTCTCTATTCGGTTTACCTCCGCTCGTCGATGCCGGCGTAGACGGTTTATTAGACAGTAGTGAATAAGCAGCAGATGAAGACGATGGCGAGCCGACGGAGAATGGAAGAATGAGTCCGGTGGCGCCGAATCCGGGAATTTATACAGTTTCCCGCCAATTGACCAGTAGCCAACGATAAAATGTTTAGCAACTGGACACATGGGGAATTCCATTACATTGCACCAATGCCATTACACGGCCTGTCGTAAATTTGCGTGTGGCTGGTGCCGTTTGCTGTCTGCGCCCTCCTAGCTTAGAGATCGCGCGTCGGCGTCCACGTTGCCACGTTCGATCGATGTCTTGTGCGCCCGCGATTGCGCCCGCGATTGCGCCGGCGGCAAGCGCCTCGTGGTGCAGTGGAAGTGGCGTCGCTTCTGCGAGGGAGGTCGGGGGTTCGGTTCTCGTGCCTGGTGGTTTACTTGCATTTCAACTGTATACTTAAGGCCTGAGCGGCTTTGGCGTGTGAGCAAATTTGAGGCTTTTTTTGCGCATTTTTTCCAGCCGTAAGCGCTTCGCTGCTCGAAGAGCGCAGAATCCAGCCGCAGACTCCCCCTGAGCGACGAAAGCAGTTTCCACACGAGCAGCTTGAATGGCACACACCCTGGAGTCCCTTCCCTAGCCGAATTATGGAGACAAGTGATGTGTGTAGTTCCGTTTCCATTCACCTAGGTTCAATCGATACTCAAAGCCTCTTAGGAAGTCGAATTCTGGACACAAGTGATGTGTGATGCTTCGTTTCCACTCCTCTAGGCTCAATTCGAAACCAGCTCCCACGTATCAAGCCGAATTCTGGACACAAGTGATGTGTGTAGCTCCGTTTCCATTCATCTAGGCTCATTTCGTAACCAACTGGACAAGTGAGCGATTAGGCGTGGGGGAAAAGAGACGACGGTGTGTGGTGCAATTGCACTGCACCACACACCCAAATTCACGACAGGCCGTGTAATGGCATTGGTGCAATGTAATGGAATTCACACATGAGAAGACCGCGTTCTAACTTCTGTGTTCTAACACAATATTCACGCCTCAGGCCTAATCTCGCACATCCCGTTTTTACGTGACTATTGTCTGAGGTCCCATCTATACCTTCACCGCCAGGGACGTGATTCGAACAGAGAGATCGCTTTAGCGCGTCGCGCTGTTTCTGACGACGATGAGTACTCCGTGCAGCCGGCGATCGCGCCGATCTCGAGAGCGACGCGATCCGACGCTGAGCGGCACGATTGGTCGCGGGTTTACGCGATTCACTCTTGTTGGATAGCGTCAACGCTGAGCGGCTTGGCCATTCAATTTGGCCCCTATACATGGCATCGCGTCGCGCGGCCATTGAAGTATAAACATGGCCTTAGAAGTAGTCTATACTTGCATCGCCTCGTTGAATGGCACCATGATTGGCACATATCAGTTTTCACACCATGCCGCATTTATACTTCGCTATAAAACACCTCATTCGACAGATGTTTGGGCAGTGTCTTGCAAATTGCGCCAGGCTTCAAAATCGACGCGCAGCGCCTCGGCCGGAGTGTGAACCTTCATCAGCAACGCGCAGCAGAAATTGAATTGATCAATTTCTATCCAGACCTAAAGCTTTACTGGTCCCACGAGGTGTGGATGTTACGTTCGATCAAACAGCGCCAGTGGTGCAATGGCGTAGAGCATTCCCGCCCGGTCAGCAGGTGCAGGTTCGAGTCCCGCCTAGCGCTAGAGTTTTGATCGCAATAAAACATCGTATGAGACCTTCTAGACGCCATTTAAGAGAATTGCTGGATCTATCCTAGTCCGGGGGGGGGGGGATGCCACATAACTAAAAGGTATTATCCTACTATATATAAAGGAGCAAGCGTGTGTGTGTGTGTCACTGTGTGTGTGTGTCACTGTGTGTGTGTGTCACTGTGTGTGTGTCACACCGTCCGTCCGTCCGACTTTGAGTTGGGGCGCGGCAGCCGAACACGTCGGCGACCGCGCATGGCGAGCCGTAGACGTGCCGAACACGTCGGCGACCGCGCATGGCGAGCCGCAGACATGCCGAACACGTCGGCGACCGCGCATGGCGAGCCGCAGACATGCCGAACACGTCGGCGACCGCGCATGGCGAGCCGGAGACGTGCCAAACACGTCGGCAACCGTGCATGGCGAGCCGTAGACGTGCCGAGCACGTCGGCAACCCTGCATGGCGAGCCGTAGACGTGCCAAACACGTCGGCAACCCTGCATGGCGAGCCGTAGACGTGCCGAGCACGTCGGCAACCGTGCATGGCGAGCCGGAGACGTGCCGAACACGTCGGCAACCCTGCATGGCGAGCCGTAGACGTGCCGAACACGTCGGCGACCGCGCATGGCGAGCCGTAGACGTGCCAAACACGTCGGCAACCCTGCATGGCGAGCCGTAGACGTGCCAAACACGTCGGCAACCATGCATGGCGAGCCGTAGACGTGCCAAACACGTCGGCAACCCTGCATGGCGAGCCGTAGACGTGCCGAACACGTCGGCGGCACGAAACTTCAGCCCTGGGGGTAATCGAGGTCGCTGAACACGAATCTGAAGTCGACCAATCGATATCGATCGATATTATCGATTTTTTGAGGATGGCGCTCAAGTGGCGCGAAACTTCAGCCCTCGGGTAATCGAGGTCGCTGAACACGAATCTGAAGTCGACCAATCGATATCGATCGATATTATCGATTTTTTTGAGGATGACGCTCAAGTGGCGCGAAACTTTGGCCCTGGGGGTAATCGAGGTCGCTGAACTCGAATTTGAAGTCGACCAATCGATATCGATCAATATTATCGATTTTTTGAGGATGGCGTTTAAGCGGCGCGAAACTTCGGCCCTGGGGGTAATCGAGGTCGCTGAACACGAATCTGAAGTCGACCAATCGATATCGATCGATATTATCGATTTTTTGAGGATGGCGCTCAAGTGGCGCGAAACTTCAGCCCTGGGGGTAATCGAGGTCGCTGAACACGAATCTGAAGTCGACCAATCGATATCGATCGATATTATCGATTTTTTGAGGATGGCGCTCAAGTGGCGCGAAACTTTGGCCCTGGGGGTAATCGAGGTCGCTGAACTCGAATTTGAAATCGACCAATCGATATCGATCGATATTATCGATTTTTTGAGGATGACGCTCAAGTGGCGCGAAACTTTGGCCCTGGGGGTAATCGAGGTCGCTGAACTCGAATTTGAAGTCGACCAATCGATATCGATCGATATTATCGATTTTTTTGAGGATGACGCTCAAGTGGCGCGAAACTTTGGCCCTGGGTGGGGGTAATCGAGGTCGCTGAACACGAATCTGAAGTCGGATCAATCGATATCGATCGATATTATCGATTTTTTGAAGATGACGTTCAAGCGGCACGAAACTTCGGCCCTGGAGGTAATCGAGGTCGCTGAACACGAATCTGAAGTCGGATCAATCGACATCGATCGATATTATCGATTTTTTGAGGATGGCGTTCAAGTGGCGCGAAACTTCGGCCTTGGGGGTAATCGAGGTCGCTGAACACGAATCTGAAGTCGGATCAATCGATATCGATCGATATTATCGATTTTTTGAAGACGACGTTCAAGCGGCACGAAACTTCGGCCCTGGGGGTAATCGAGGTCGCTGAACACGAATCTGAAGTCGGATCAATCGACATCGATCGATATTATCGATTTTTTGAGGATGGCGTTCAAGTGGCGCGAAACTTCGGCCTTGGGGGTAATCGAGGTCGCTGAACACGAATCTGAAGTCGGATCAATCGATATCGATCGATATTATCGATTTTTTGAGGATGGCGTTCAAGTGGCGCGAAACTTCGGCCTTGGGGGTAATCGAGGTCGCTGAACACGAATCTGAAGTCGGATCAATCGATATCTGTCGATATTATCGATTTTTTGAAGACGACGTTCAAGCGGCACGAAACTTCGGCCCTGGGGGTAATCGAGGTCGCTGAACACGAATCTGAAGTCGGATCAATCGATATCGATCGATATTATCGATTTTTTGAAGATGACGTTCAAGCGGCACGAAACTTCGGCCCTGGGGGTAATCGAGGTCGCTGAACACGAATCTGAAGTCGGATCAATCGACATCGATCGATATTATCGATTTTTTGAGGATGGGGTTCAAGTGGCGCGAAACTTCGGCCTTGGGGGTAATCGAGGTCGCTGAACACGAATCTGAAGTCGGATCAATCGATATCGATCGATATTATCGATTTTTTGAAGATGACGTTCAAGCGGCACGAAACTTCGGCCCTGGGGGTAATCGAGGTCGCTGAACACGAATCTGAAGTCGGATCAATCGATATCGATCGATATTATCGATTTTTTGAGGATCACGTCGAGGAAGATCAGCCGATCCATCTCGATTAACATAATGGTCAGAAGGCCTAGGAAAGAATAGGAAACCCGTAGCGGCCATGGCGTCCTATTCTCGGGGTTTGGGGGCGAAGCCCCCAACCAGTCGTAGGCGGCCGCTAGGCCGCCGAACGACTGGTATGTAATAAATCCACTTGAGACTTACCAAGCGGCTCCTACAGAACAACATGAGACCTAAACAAGAAAAGTCACGAAGAAAAAAGGAAAAAATTACATTTGTTGCGGTTGTAAGCAGGCAAAGTTTGTGCCCTCCTCACCATGTTAGATCCTGGTTATAACATGTCAGGCGGCGGTCAGCACGCGGCATGCGGCTTCATGCGCCCTCCCCACCATGTTAGATCCTGGTTATAACATGTCAGCCGGCGGCCAGCACGCGGCATGCCTCCATTCCGTCGCTCTTTGTCGCCGAGACGGTTGTAAACCGCGGCGATTTCTTTTTTCGTTTGTTCGCTCGTTTTCGATTTCTCTTAGGTTCCAGCTCGACTCTAGGAGCCGCTCGGTAAGTTTCAGTTCATTTTGTTGCCTACTTTTTAGTTATGTGGCCCCCCCCCCGGACTAGGATAGATCCGAATTGCTTCATACCTTTTACAAGAACGACGAGAGAGACCATAATCCCAACAACATAATAACAAACATAAAAAGCCTGCAATAACAACGAAAGATGATCATGCAGCAAGAAGGAATTCAATAATAAAGTAAAGTCGGGGTGAGAAGAGCATAGAAACGGCTTAGTGGAGTATTCTATTAAACACGTCAACAAGAAACCGCCCATCATAACTTAACATCTGAAAACAGTAACAAATCACAGGATAAAAGCAGTACCACAGCAAGTGCTGCGCTTATGACTATATATGGGATGAGACGGGTAGATTCACCACGATATGCAACAAAGACAACAACAGAAGCTGAATCATCTCAACATGCTTCGGTTATTTCTTCCCTTTCTTGGCGCTCGGGAAGGCAGCAGCTAGCAACAACGCTTGCGAAGAGGCGAAGTGGGCTCGAGCCGGATCGAAAAATCTGCAAAAATTGCAGCATGAGGAAGCAATAGTTGTGGGTAGCAGGAGAACAATTCGTTCGCTGGGGAGCAGAACCTGGTCGAGACTCTCAGGTAGCGCTTTTTCCCCTCGACGAGCATTTCTACCTCTTCTCTATTAACTAGTAAGAAGCTCCCCAACCAGAACTTCCCAGCAAAAAAAAAAAAGAACAGCAATAAAACACTCTTAAATTCCCTTCGCTAGACCCTGTCTCAGAATTTTCGTAGCATTATTTCCAATGCAAAAAATCCTAAGGGAGAGAGGAACTGTCTAGATGCTTACATGCCCAAAGTAAAAAGGATAAGAACAAACGAGGACGTTACTCAATCCCTTTTGGGATGCGCCACGTATTCTACTTCTACGTGATGTCGCGAAGGCGATTCGGCCTTACAATGACCTGCGTTGACCAGCCGATGAACAAGTCAGCATTTTATCTTTTCCAGACAAGTCTGGTACCAATTCACCGACCCCGGAAGGATGGGAGGCTTGTTTGGCCTGGCCGGGAAATTCGAACCAGGAACCTGGTATCAGGTGCACTTACAGCCAGCACCTTTTCCGACTGCGCCACACGCGCCCATGTGTTCAAAGTAACGCCATTTATTCACAAAAAAATCTACTGGAAACACTCTGTCTAACCTGTTCAAAAATCCAACGACAGCGTTCTTCAGATCGCCGGGATGAAGCGGAAAATCAGGATTCGAACCATGAACGAACTCGTGTTCTAACTCCTTGTACGATTTCACGCTCACATTACCTCCATTTTCTGGACTTCTCAGAATATCCAGACCTAAATGTGACGGTTTAATGAGATTCCGCTTTACAATTGAAAAAGACCATTTATAATCTTACACATAACTCGAATCCATAACCTTTAATGTTTGAGTTAATAGGTCATTCGGTACACAAGCATGTTGCGTGGGCCTTCAAAAATATGACATGACGTTCGAATGGATAATTTTTGCGTGAATATGAGGCAAACGAGTTCGACTTCGCCTTATATCCAAATTTTGCTCGTTAGACCACCACAGAGTGGAAATACTGTACCATCACTCTGATAAACTCTACGCTTCACAAGTATAGAAACCTCATAACTCCTAATAAAATAAATAAATAAATAAATTCCACTCAATAAACAGAAAATTTAGTCTGAAAGTTGATTTCCCTGTCGAAGAAGTTTTACTAGATAGGATGAACTAAACGACACGAGTTACTTTCCCCTGAAATATGCTAAAAGAAGAAGCTGGATGAAAAGATCAAAATAAATGAGCAAAATATACAAGTAGGGTAACTAACCTTCTCCTTCCAGTAGAGGAAAGACGAACAGTCGTGCCAGTTCCATCGCCACATTTCCTTTCAGATTTTGTGGTTCACAAAATGACCTGAACACTTCAGAAGTGATTGGAAAAATGAAAGAAAAATCGGAAACTCACAAAGTTCAACTAGAGCACGGGAATTCAACTTCATCATAAAGTATCTTTACCTACAGAGCGAGAAGCCGGCACTATTGTACTTTCATCACTTCAGAGGTCGAGAGGTCGAAAAAATTTTCGCCCAACTTTCGCCCAGGGTATTATTTGGGGTGCTGATCACGAATCTGACATCCGTTTTTGAAGTTTCGGCCGATTATGGTAGGTTACGGTAGGTAAGAGTGACTAAGGCTGCCATGGTTGTAAGCACTGATTTCGTCCAAACTTCGCCTAGGGGGTTATTTGGAGTGCTGATGACGAATCTGACATCTGTTCTTCGTTTTACGCCGGATACGGTAGTTACGGGACTAAGGCTGCCAAGGTCATAACCCCCGATTTAAATATTCAGTCCTCGCTAGGGACAGGCTACTGTGACATAAGGCAAGGTATTATGGAAAGAAGCCTAACAGTTTTGAGAAAAAAGCAGAATGAAAATTGTCTACCACAACGGTAAAGGTATATAGAGGTTGGTGGAGTTCCATTCACACAGCCCAAACTGTCCTAAAACTTCTAAGCATTTGAAAGACGTGCTCACCGTGCCACCTTCGTTTTAATCTGCTTCGGAGTGTCGAACGGATCTAATATTAAATCTGGCGATGAGCACGACATCTTGTTACCATCACACCCGGGCATCACTGGAACCATAAGTTGCGTGGGCGGTGGGACTTTTAAGTACGTCCAGAGCTGGAATTAGGAACTTTCGATGACTGCATAGGTTAGGCGCCGAAATCTAAACCATTCCACGCACCTTTGTAGCGAGAGCGGCGATTGGAGCAGAATCCTCGCCCAGAATTGCCAGGTCCGTCTTCAGGAGATGGTGATTTAGGGCGTAGAACAGCGGCACCAGATTGCCGGACAGAGAATTCCCTTTAAAAATTAACGAATTGTGCATCAAAGCGACCTCCTTCGACGGCGTCATACAGATCTTGGCCTCATAAAGCTGAAACAGAACCCACCTTCGCAAATTGTCGTCTCATCACGAGTCACCGACGATGCCATTTTGTATAGGTTCAGCACGTATTTTCTGAACGAAAACGGAACTCAGTACCCAGTAGAAACTGCTGCTAGAAGCCTCTTAGACTCACTGTGAGAAGACAGAGCCAAGATCCGATGACTTCACCGCCCTAACTTGTTCCTTCAGGCCAAGTTGCTCAATGAAAAAGGAGCACAACTGGTAGAAATACTCGCTTCGAGCATCACGGGCATTCCAGCTCACCTTGTGTAGGAAAGAGTTCCTTGATGGCTTTTACAAAGGAATGTAATAAGGCAGAATCACCTTCTCGTTATCCAGGAAAGCTTCCATATCCGAAATTAGCACCACTCCTTCGATATTGACTCCTTGGCTGATTATGCTCTAAAATTGGAGAAATACGGTCACCTTCAAAAGAAGTGCGCTCTGTCCGGTTTCTCATAACGCTCGTAGCCTTTCAGTTACAGAAAGGCTTCACAACGTATTGAGAGAGCGAGAAAGAAGAGGTGTTCAAGAATACTGGGTGCAGAAATTGCACCACGAATATGAGCGCCATCAAGTAAATATTAGGTTGTCCCATAAGTCCCCGCCGTTTTTTTCAACGATTCACTGCAGATTTCGCCGGCGGTCTCTTGCATAGCGCTGCACAGCTTTCGAAAGGAAATAATTTGCTCTATCAGAATATGTATTGCATTTCTTTTTTCATCATGAATGTTGTCAATTTTTAGGTCGCTGAAGTGAAAAGTGAAAAAGTGAAAAAGTAGCCATTTGCGCACTTGTTCTCTCCGCTTAGCTTTGTAATTTCTTGCGCAGTTTTTTATAGCACGTGGAAGACAATGTTCTGTGCTACAAGAATATGTGTTAGTGCTATTTGCTCATTTGTCCTTTATTGATTTTTAGGTCATCAAATTGGGACGTCCGACTTTTCCGTCCGAATTTTTACCAAAACTCCGGTTCTGTGGTTGGACTTTTTTGTTTGGTGTTATATGTCGTTTGGAAGAGGATGTCTTGCTCAGTAAGAATTTGTGTCGCGTTTATTGGCTCACGCTTATTTCTGTCGAATATCAACAACTGAAGAAGGAGAAGGAGTTGTTGGTGAAGACGATTTTTCTCTTTTTGGCGTTTTGTTGATATTCAATAGAAATCAATAAAAGCGGCATATATCCTTATAGAGTAAGACATTCTCTTTCGAATGACATATAACACCAACCCAAAAAGTCCAACCACAGAGCAGGAGCTGTCGGCAAAAATAACCATCCTCCTTCGGACGTCCCAATTTGATGACCTAAAAATCAATAAAGGACAAGTGAGCAAATAGCACTAACACGTATTCTTGTAGTACAGAACATTGTCTTCCAAATGCTATAAAAAACTGCGCAAAAATTCCAAACCTAAACGGAGAGAACAACTGAGCAAATGGCTACTTTTCACTTTTTCACTTTTCACTTCAACGACCTAAAAATTGACAAAATTCATGATGAAAAAAGAAATGCAATACATGCTCTGATAGAGCAAATCATTTCCTTTCGAAAGCTGTGCACCGCTATGCAAGAGACCGCCGGCGAAATCTGCAGCAAATCGTTGAAAAAAACGGCGAAGACTTATGGGACAACCTAATACTATATCCTATGGTGATTCGGATTTTTTTGGAATTTCGATTAGGAAATCTTCCGACCCGCTATTTTTTCAAATCCCGGATAAACGGATCATGCTAACAACGTTATTTTTGAAAAGCCCAGATCTTGGGATGATTCAGATACAGGTAATTTTGAATAGAACACAGTTTAAGATGATTCAAATAATTGAATTCTGTTCGGATTTCACATAGGAAGTCCAATTTAGATAGGATATCAGGTTTCTGATCAAAATAAGTTATCTGAATCATCTGAAAATGCTGGCTTGGTGAAAATAACCCTTATTTGGATCGCCTTAGGACCTGGGATTTTCAAAAACGCCATTATCCGCATGATCTGTTCATCAGGGCGTTAAGCTTGAAATATATGATTGAGCCAAATTATTTAAATCTGTGTCGAATCCAATATATAATTGGCAGCTGGTGTAGCCCATGCTTTGAATGTCTAGCAGCTCCTCTAGATTCCGCTTGCAACAGATTGGGAAAAATCCCGATATGTACCGAAGACTCGTTCTTCAACGAAAAATAGCGCGGTTACTCAATATCTAGGCCCACCTCAACGTACTGGTTTGGCAATTTCTGTAGGTCTTCAAAATCGCAAGTCAAACTGAACTTTCAGCGATCGCATCAGCATCAGCTCACTTAGCGCTCCGCGATGTATACCTGATTGATAGCTCCATTTCATTAATTTGAAGATAATCGAGGAAGTGTTAGTCCATTTTTGCGTTCGCCTTCGCTGAATCTTCAGTTCGACTTCCGATTTTGAAGACCTACAGAGCTTGTCAAACTATTACGTTGAGGTGGGTTTAAATGTTAACTAACCGTGCTATTTCTCGCTGAAGAACGAGTTTTCGGTACATAGCATGGTCTTTCCCAATTTTTATGGACATGGCGCTTACGACATTACACCACCGATGCTGTTCGATCGAACGCAGTTTTGTTGCAATTGGGAGCTAATTTGCAAAAATTTTGTGAATAAACAAATAACACAGCGCATATCTCTTCGAAACAACCTGCAGAACCAGGGGATCTTACCTTTAGTTTCAGAAGTCCCATGAGGAATCCAAGGTGGAAGCGTCCTTTCGGATGGATAGTAAACGTGACCCGTATAGGTCGATTTTCTGAGATGCTCAGTCGTAAGGCAGAGTCGTCACCTCCGGCGATCTAGGTATAAAAATCTGCTGAAAATCTGTGAAAGACTGGGAGGAAAGTTTGTACCTTATCCAGGCCGATGATTCCCTTCAAGGTCTTCAGCTGCTGCTCCGTAAGATCCACTTTCCGTTGAGCTTCAGAAGCGTCTAGCCTATTCTCCTCCACTTCTTGGTAGCCTTTCTCAAGCGCCGCTCGAACAACGTCAGTGTTACAATGCTCTTGTACCTGAATATAGCATAACTTCCTTAAAGAAATGCTCGAAATTTCATCAAAAACCCCACCCTGGTGAGCAATTCGTTCAAAAAATCAACGAGCGCTCTCTTCAAGTCGTCAGCGGAGAGATCTCCGCTTAAGAACGAATCTCTAATCTCTTCATAGGTGGAGAATTCCCTAAATTGAGCCCGATGTAAGCACCGGCCGATTAGGGTTGGGCAAGGACTCACTTCTTGGCTATCGTAAGAGAACTTGGGCTAACTATCGGAATGAGAACGTAGTTGAAAAACGCTAGAACTCCGTTATCCTCTTCTTGACGCGGGCAACCAGCGCCAAGGATCTTCCGTTCGACAACGTCACGGCTGTCCAGCAAGTCGATCTTCGAGTCGGCTTCAGAGCTACAAGGCAAAGACCTTTAAGTCAACCGTGGTCTTAGGCTTAACCGTACCTGCTCATTTTCGTCCCCGTCAATCCTGGCACCATTGGGTTCATCAAATGCCAACGCTTTCCCAGCTTCAGTTTTGGCAGTTGTTCTTCAGCCAGAATGAAGATCTTTCGTTGATCAACGCCGCCGAATTGGCCGTCGACCTTGAAAAAACACTTTGAACAAGAGATGGTAAGGAATATTAGAACAATTGCCGTGGTTAAGGTTGAAAGTGTGTTGAAACAACATATAGAGAATTTCTGAGCACATAGGCCAGATTATTGATGGTATATGGCTGCAGAATGGCACCGTCGGCTAGATGAAACAGGACACAGTTTGGCGTTAAAGCGTCACGCATTCTACTTCCTTAGATATCGCGAAGTCACTCCCGATTATGCCTATCCCCCACTACGTCTAACTATATGTAGAAGCAGCCAGAGAGCGGCGAGAAGCCCTAAAGGAATGGTGGAAGTACGCCATCAAATAAAGGAAGAAGGACGGCATTACTTAGTCGCTCTTAGGATACGCCACGCATTCTACTTCTACGGGACGCCGTGGAGATTTGAATGTCTATTTGGCCATACAACGACTTGGGGTGGCCAGCCGATGAACAGGTCGGCGCTTTATCCTTCCAGAAGTGTGTTACCAATTCATCGACCCCGGAGGGATGGAAAGCTTGGTTGGCCTGACGGAAAATCCTATCCAGGAACCTGGTGTCGGGTGCACGCGACAACCGGCACTTCCTCCGACTGAGCTACACGCGCCCTACGACATCAAAATCTCGCCGAAATCGACGCTATGGCAGGAACTGCCCTTGATAAGATGGGGTTAACAACAGCGTAACCGTGACTGTAAATGACTACGCGCTAAACTTTATCCTTTTTATCCTTTATGCTTTATTACTCCACAATTCTGATTACGCCCGGAGTGAAGCATGAGTTATCTGTTATATTTAAACGGCTGACTGCTAAACAGATATCAGAATTCTTTCAATGGGTATATAGCGCTGTCGGAGAAAGTGTCGGTTGTCAAGTTCATTCTAGGTTCTCTGTTCAACAGCTGGCCACTATAGATGGTTGTATAACCCATATGCCTATTTTTGCCTTATATCACTACTCCTTTTTTCAGCAAAGTTTTCCTTTTTCTGCAAGCAAATATTAGGTTGTCCCATAAGTCCCGCCGTTTTTTTTTAAACGATTCACTGCGGATTTCGCCGGCAGTCTCTTGCATAGCGCTATACAGGTTCCGAAAGAGAATGATTTGCTCTATCAGAACATGTATTGCATTTCTTTTTTCATCGTGAATTTTGTCAATTTTTAGGTCGTTGAAGTGAAAAGTGAAAAAGTGGCCATCTGCGCACTTGTTCTTTCCGCTTAGGTTTGGAATTTTTTGCTCAGTTTTTTATAGCATTTGGAAGACAACGTTCTGTGCTACAAGAATATGTGTTGGTCCTATTTGCTCACTTGTCCTTTATTGATTTTTAGGCCATCAAATTGGAACGTCCGACTTTTCCGTCGGAATTTTTACCGACAGTTCGGTTCGGTTTTGTGGCTGGACTTTTTTGCTTGGTGTTATATGTCGTTTGGAAGAGGATGTCTTGCTCAGTAAGAATTTGTGTCACGCTTATTGGCTCATGCTGATTTCTGTCGAATATCAACAACTGAACAAGGAGAAGGAGTTGTTGGTGAAGACGATTTTTCTCTTTTTGGCATTTTGTTGATATTTTTTGTTGATACAGAAATCAGCATGAGCCAATAAATGCGGTACAAATTCTTATAGAGCAAAACATTCTCTTTCGAACGACAAATAACACCGAGCAAAAAAGTCCTACCACAGAGCAGGAGCTGTCGGTAAAAATAAATCTTCTCCTTCGGACGTCCCAATTTGATGGCCTAAAAATCAATAAAGGACAAGTGAGCAAATAGCACTAACACGTATTCTTGTAGTACACAACATTGTCTTACAAGTGCTATAAAAAACTGCGCAAAAAAATTACAAACCTAAGCGGAGAGAACATGCAAATGGCTACTTTTCACTTTTTCACTTTTCACTTCAACGACCTAAAAATTGACAAAATTTATGATGAAAAAAGAAACGCAATACATGATCTGATAGAGCAAATCATTCTCTTTCGAAAGCTGTATAGCGCTATGCAAGAGACCGCCGGTGAAATCCGCATTCAATCGTTGAAAACAAAAACGGAGGAGACTTATGGGGCAACCTAATACATCACGCTGTTGAGCTTTGGTTTGTTAAGGTTTCTTGCTTTTGTTTCTCGCCAAGCTGTGTACACGAATTTCCTTTATTGCAGAATTATGTGCAGATTTATGTACAAATAAATAAATATGCGCATTCAAATAGCCTCCAAGACTTCCTGTGAAAGCGGAATGCGTGGCGCATACCAGAGAGGATTGATTAATGCCTTCCTTTGTCCTTCAACAGGGCAGGTCCACCTTTCTAGACCTCCACTTTCCTACAGCTGGGCGACTAAGAACGACAGCTTTTAGGACAACTCAGTAGGTATAGAGGAGCGAGCCCGTACGCGCATAAGGGATGCTTTGGTTGGGCTCTGTGCTCTCGCCATGTTGTTAGACGATCCACGAGGCCCTTATGGGCTTGGATCTCCCGAACTCCTCCTCCAAGTTCTGGGGATCAGGGGATGCGCTGGGATTTTCAGGTTGTCCAACAGCACCTGGCTCTCCCAATTGGTCAAGAAAAAGAACTTCGGAATGTGGCCAATTTTAACACAGATGCAGTATATGGACCACCCACATCCTTGATTTGCTTGTAGGCACACGGGCTCGCCTTGCTAAAAGAACAAAAAACAGCTATCTTGGATTTAGAGCAGCTATGAAGCTTCTAAGATGAGCGGTCCAACAGATGCTTCCAAATGAATAATAACTTTGTATGGATTACGAAGGGAAAACAGATAAATTAGAATAAAACGGAAAAGAAGAATAAGAAAAACTACGAAAGAACCTGAGCGGATCGATCCGCCGCCATGTTTTTGACGATCCTGATCACTACGACACCTATCCGAAAGCTGATAGTCAAAGGTAGCCCACCTTCAGATACTGCTCGTCAAGGGCCTGCAGAAGCGGATAGAGTAGACCGGACAGCAGAGGAGACTCGACCTAAAGCTACACTAAAGATGAACTGATCAAAAGCAGCGAAGTGACCGAATAGTACCTGCTTCACGACTTCAGCACCAGCTCTTAAGGCGTCCCGTTGTGAGACCTGAGTGCACAGCCGCAGCATGTCGAAGGTGTACTCCCTGAATGGAAACGGGCCGCTTCGCATCTACATCAACGGTCTTCAGAAGAGTTCTATGCCCTACCTGGACAGCTGATAAGCGGTTCCTCTGACGAAGTGAAGTCTGTCGATAGGCACGTCCAACGCCATCAGAAGCGCTTTGATGACGTGCTCATAGTAGACGACGCGGTTCTCCAACAGCTCCCATGTGCTCTTCATGTTGTCCAGGAAGGCGTGCAGATCGGCGAACAGTACAGTCACCTAAAGAATGGACCTTAACTGTATTTCCTACAGAAGAAGAGTGGTCTAGTAGGCTTACCTTTAGGCCAGCTTGTAGGAAGTCGGCGATCTTCCGCATGGGGACGAAGTAGCCCACATGAGGTCGACCGGTGGTCGCTGTGCCCCAGTACACATGCACCACTTTCCCGTCGGTGCCCAGCTGCTTCTCCAATTTGTCAACGCCCAGAGCTTCCTGGAGAAGTGGGGTTTATAAGGTTGAAATGAGCATAATCCTCAGACGTAGAGTAAGCAAAGTACCTGAAGATTCCTTAGGATCAGGTTTTTCCTGGCCTGAACTTCCTCGGATAGCTGCGGCGGACTAGATACATCACCCATTTTTGATTGAGACCTAAACACACCGATATAGAGAGACTAAACTGAGTAGCGTAAGCATACAACTTCCTACGGAACAAGGTAAAAGACTGTAATACGAGACGTTGAAACTAACATAGCGCATTTTCGAATCGCTACAGTATGCGCGGTCGCAGCGGGACCATCAAGACGCGACAACTGCAGATCAGCGCTAGCCGCAATACGACTGTACCTACTGTAATGATTTGAAAATGTGCTACCTAGTTTCAGCGTGTTGTTTCTCACGTAGCTAACAGGAATTTTTAAGGAATGAATTAACAAACAGTCTCTTAAACCTACAAGACGACTACTTTATCCGTAAATGGTTTTAAATGAGTTCTGCCTTAGAAACTTTCCTTGACAGGAAACTGAGTCAGGGTTTGCGTATAAAAGATGTCTTATATCTCCGTTACACTCTGGTATAAATACCATTTTGAACTATTGTTTCTAACCACGAGGTTGTGTCTTCTAAGGAGTACAACTGTTACGGTGAGTTTAAGACGAGTGAGCCCCAACAGTCAGAAGTCTCAATAGTCGTGTCAAATAAGTACGCCATAGCTACAAACTTCCGATAAAGAATGGTTAAAAGCAAATTGCACAACATGACCGATCGCGTCGACTACAGCACCTCGTCCGCAATTACGTACGGCCGTTCAAAAGATTCACGACTGAAGTTTCCTCGAATAGAATTCTGTGACGATGTCGATGTCAGCGAGAGGAGAGGGGTTGAGGGGAGGATACCATATTCCTTTTTGTGGATGGACCGCTTTTGGGGCCGGATTGATCAGCAATTACACCCTCGCGTATGCGGGTATAAGCTGGAATAAAAATGTATGCTTCATCGTGGATATCTATACCACTTAAGCACTGTTCATACTCCACGACGGTAGCGATAGGAGCGACAGGACAAAACATACGTGCCGATTTTTCCTTTCCCAGGCTATCTCTCGGCATTAATCGATATGCATGCTTGGCGCAATGTGGCTCAGGGGGGTCACCCCCCTACTCAGTTGTTGTCCACCTTAGTAAAGGATACGTGTGTGTGAAATTACATCGGAAATGGCCTACCTCAGTTCACGGTAGGGGTAGAACACACCAGTGCTGCAAAAAAATTCCGGTTTCAAAAAGCACAAACCGTTGTGTAGGGGGGTGACCCCCCCCCCCCCGAGCCACATTGCGCCCCTATGTTCTGCCGCTTCAGTTGCTGCCGTCGCTCTCTTCACAGAGTATGAACAGGGGCCGTATGCTTTTCTCGTCCGACTCGGCGACGGTACCCGGCGCGAAAAATCGATGGCGCATGATGTGCATACCGGGGATGTGGGCAGAGACCGCCTCATACCCAGCCGGGGACGGTTGGGGAGAGAATAGCATACGGACCCAGGCCTTAAGGCCTGAGTTATAGGCCTCTGTTATACTCCCGCGGGAGCATCCGCGGAACGTCCGCGGACCAATGGCGCACGACGGAGGCGGGCGTGGCGAGGCGCGGCGATTGGCCAGGTGAGGAGTCTCAGCGCGATTCCCGCCCTTCCGCGGATGCTCCCGCGGGAGTATAACAGAGGCCTCTCGGCGATACACTCACAACGGAAAAACCGTTCGAGTTGTCCGGTGCTCAACGCCCACTTGCGCGCGATTCAAGCTGAATCATCGCAGAGGGGCAGATACCAGAGAGGAAAAGGCCAGTGGGGGCGCTTGCACTGCGTCTCTGAATTCATGTACATTTCATGCGCCGGCTTGTCCGAGAAGGGAAGGCTTCGAGCGTGGCAAAAAGCAGAACGAAGAGGACACCTCCGGATTTGTGGTTATGAGAGCAAGAAATGACTATCCTGCAACACTAGAGGAAGACCAATTGACTTTCGATTTCTCACCCTGAGTTGGATTGTGAGGTATATTCATCGACATTGAGCATTACGTCTGTATTAGCAAAGGTTTTTGAGAAAATTGTTAGCAAACACATTCTAAAACATCTTGAAGAAAAGAACATTACTTCTGATAATCAGTTTGGCTTTTTGAAGGGAAGGTCGATTGAGACTGCTACACTTACAGCGTTAAATGATTGGACGAAAGCTGTTGAGGAAAAGAAGCGTGTAGATGTGATCTATTTTGATTTCTCTAAGGCTTTTGATAGAGTTCCATTATCAAAGCTGCTACTAAAATTAAGATTGGTCGGGGTTCATCACATGATAGTGAACTGGATACGTGAGTTCCTCTCAGAAAGAACTTACCAAGTTAAGGTAAATGGGCAGTTTTCCGAGATCTTTAAGGCTTTCAGCGGAGTACCGCAGGGGGAGTTCTTTCCCCTCTGTTCTTCCTGCTCTATACCCACGAACTGTCAGAGTCTCTTTCACGATTTGGAGTCATTGGCAACATGTACGCTAACGATATTAAGATCTATAAAACCATTGAAAGTACAGATGATTTATATGCAGTTCAAGAAGCAGTGGACTACATAGATTCCTGGACTGAGAAATGGGACCTACCTCTAGCAGCAGAAAAATCTAAATGCTTTGTCGTAGGAACCAGTCGCACTGTCGTAACCCCATCTTACAAGCTGAGAGATGTCACAGAAACAACTGCTGACATTCGTGGTCTTGGCTTCCTAATATCTAAGGACCTCAGTTTCGACTTGCATCATAAAGCATTGGCCAAGAAAGCTAACTACCGCATCTACAACCTTTTTAAAGCACTGAAGAGCAAAGATCCTCAAATCCTTCTGCGGGCGTATAAGACATATGTGAGACCCATGGTAGAGTGTGGAACAACAGTTTTTAATCCTTCGAAGAGAAAAAACATTCTTCTTCTAGAAAATGCTCAGAATAGTTTCACTCGTAAGCTGATGACGAGGTGCTACGGGAATAACTATTATCAGATGCCAAATGGTGCTGAAAGAGCGGAGATGTCAGGATTACCAAGCCTTTCAAAAGAAGAAAAGAGCTAACCTCCTCACGATGCTTAAGATACTCACTGGTAGGGTTTCTACAAGCCCACTCAACTTTTTTGGCACTAGGCTGACAAGAAACATAAGAGGGAAGCTCAGACTTTATGTTTCGGTGGCAAAATCGCGAGCCCGAGCAAGCTTTTTCACCTACAGAAATTTAAAGGAGGTTAGCCACATTTTGAGCACAAATGAGGAAGTCTTAGGTCTATCCTTGCACGGTTTCAAGAAGCTGCTTTTGCATATGCAATAAATGCCTTCGGTTGTATTCGTTTGTTTTTGATTGAGTTTATGCGTTTTTATTCTAACATTGTATTTTCACGTGTTAGCTCACGTCATGAATAAATAAAAATAAAATAAATAAAATAAACATTTTCTCACTCCTACTAAAATCTGAAGCAGGAAATCTTTTGCGGATGACGGAGCCTGGAAGAACCTAATCCATTTTCCGGATGACTTTAAATGTCAGATAAGGTTCTGTAAACGACCTTCGCCGTTGGGCTACTGGCATGGAACTTGGGGTGGGGTGTGGGGGTAGCTTCATAAATCGCTACATTATTTATTTATTTATTTATTGAATACGTCATAAGACGCGCCATATAAAAAAAGCCGAAGAACACTCTCAAGCAATCTAGGCAGATTTTCCATGCAAGCAAGCGTCGTCCACATATCAGTATTGTAAACACTGACAACAAAACTCCAAAAGACGAGGAAAAAAAGGGGGTGAGTACGAGGTGCCTAGTGCGGAAGGATGGATATGTAGGAGTTTAAGAAAAAAAAGAGCTAATTTTTGAAAGACCTGACGGTGGATTTAAGGCCACCGTTAAAAATTTGTAGACTGTTGGTTTAAATAGGTTAGGCAAACCAGCCTACACGGGCAGCGTACATGTCGGCGAGGGCCAACGAAGAGCATGTCCCCTAGATAGTCCTATAGAAGAGGCTTCTAATGGTATGTGAACGATTCCAAGCGGACTATAGAATATATTTGAACATGACACCTGTGGCCCCATGGAGCGCCGTTTGTAATTTACCTAGCACGTGGGTTCAAAATAATTCATAAGCCAAGAGATTCATCAACGCCAGGTAGACAGCTGCCATAGGAAGCGTAACGAAATAGAAATAGGATAATATAACTCAATAAAAAAACTAATATATTAGATAACAAGCCTTCAGCACTAAACACCCCTGAGAATAAACGTAACATTCTGAGCATAGCAACACTAGATTACATTAATAAAAAAGGCCTGGAACGCTTGAATCCATGGAAAATTTGCGGATGTCCCAATGATTCAATTAGTTCAACACAGTTCAATTGTGCCTAGTACAATGCGCCTATATCACAATATCTAAAGACATTAATAAGTACGAAACTCGACTAACCACATTTTTTGGACATTTGTCAAGCTTTTTCCAAACAACAAACTTTTGTTGTTCCTCTTTTCACTGCCAAAGAGTGCGCTGTAAAACAGCAGCGGGCAGCCGGAGCGGGGACGAACGGGCGAGTTGCCCGTCAACCATAAGCGATATTTGCTGTGCTACACAATCCGAACGCCTGTTTCAGAAGACATTTGGATGAGGTATGTTTTTCCTTTTTTGTTCCTCCTCACATTATCGCTGTAATTGTGGTTGTCATGCTGTATTTCTATCCGCTGGTTAGACTCGCCGTTAAACGCACACAAGCAACAAACTGCGGACGAGTTTTCGGACGAGTTGTTCGAGCGCGAAACGTAAATATTCAAACAGGCGAATACGGGCGTTGGCGATGGAGCGCGAAATCCTTCATTCAGGGTCACGCAACCGCGACGTGCATCTCAAGGAGCCAACTTTAATCCGTTGTTAGCATAACTCACGATATGTATGTCAGAATAAGAGTTCTCTGAGTCGATATAGCTAATAAGAATATATACTATTTTCGCGTCGAGTTGAACACATTTCAATCAAATTGGTCACTCTTTTAAGCCATCACAAGATTTTCGACATTAAAGTGAATTCTTCCAATTCGAATTCAGCTTCTTATACATTAAACTAGAGATTCTCCAAAAAGGTAAGAATGATTGTTGTTCAAGGAAAAATTTTATATAACTTCCTTTGCAATTTTAATTCATCTACCCAATAAGTGAACATATTGCTTGAAGTTCTATAAAATTCTCATTTTTAAGGAAAAATAATGGTTTAAGGTTTGTTTCAAAAAGCAGGAAGGCGGCCATTTTTTAGTGCCAAAAAGGGAGATGGCGCCATGCCCAAGTTTAAGTCGTCGAGATTTTTATTCGGTTGATGGCAAAATTTCTGGTTGTATGGAGTTTGACACACGAAAACGGTGTATTGTAAAGAGCACATATATCTACAGTTTGACACTTGATGTAAGCAGCATTTGCTCTATCAATCAAATAAAAATCGAGATGAGCTTTTCGAGTGTATGACGCGATCTGGTCTGTTAATGCACTACATGACTGCTGCTTTGTTACGCTTTAAAACAAAATTTAATTCACCATTTTTCTTTTAAAAATTATTTTTTTTAATTTTAAAAATCAAATTTTACATTTATTCAAGCAGCTGAACTAAAAAATTTGGATCTATCCTAGTTGGAGGCGGGGGGGGGGGGGGGACACATAACTTAAACTTTTTGACCAAATTGACTTGGCATTCATGGAGCGGGTTCTAGAGGACAAAAGAGGACCCAAGCCGACAAAATTCACAGAAAGACAAAAAAATACAAAAAAAAACAAAAAATTGCACCACGGTTGTAAAGCTATGTGCGCACCTCACCATGAGGGGTTGTGGTTACAACATGTCAGGCGGCGGTCTGCTGTGTTTGAATTCGCCTTGCAAGCAGGGACGTCTTTACAGGCGTGGGTATTTGTTTGTTTGTGTGCTTCTTTATTTGCTTTTTTAGTCCTATTCTGTTCTTCAGAAGCCGCTTCATGAATCTAGGTCAACTTGTTTAATAATTTTTAGTTATATGACTCTTCCCCCCCCCCTCCCCGACGAGGATAGACCCAGGAATTTTAAAGAAAGTTATACCAAATTTTTCTTGAACAGGAAATTATTCTATCTGTTTTGGAGAGTCTGTAGTTCAACCATTAAGAAGCTCGTTTCGATTTCGGGAGACGTTCACCTTGGTTTAAGAGTTTTAGTCTAGCTTAGAAAAGTGTCCAATTCGATTCGAAAGGTGTCCAATTCGGAATGTGAGATGCTTCCACCTACCAACAATTTTGCGCCGACGGATGGACGGATGGATGAGTTCTTTTACTCACAATCATATCAAACTTCAGTGACCGTTCTGCTACTGCCTAGTTTCCAAAGTCGATAGTATCGATCAATATTGGCATGGCAATCGATACTGTCTGTCTGTTGTCAAATATGCCTTTTCGCCACTAGTTTGTGCCGATGGACTGATGTACGCTTTATGTATATGGCTCTGCATTCTAACAAAGTTTTGGGGCCTGTCTTACCACTGACGTGGGTTACACATTAGAAGTCGATAATATCGATCGATATCGATTAGTTTGTCGATACTGTTTAGCTGTTATGAATTTTGTCCATCATACTGGTATGAGCCCAGTTTGAATGGTTAGCCCTGCTGAATGGTGTTCGGTAATGCCAATCGAAGTGCAAGGCTGTTCCGTCGGCCATCACTTCTGCGCGGACGGAGAGACAGACTGACAGACTGGATTTTTTGTGCGGAGCTTGCCCATTCCTACGTATTTTTCAATGAAGTGTGTTCAATACTCCAAAAATTGGAAGGAAACTTTATTCGAATTCAAATTCCCTGCACTGAGTTCACTAGTACTCTGTCTACGAGCTGATCTTCTGCTTCTATGTGTAGAATTTGCGCGCTCGAAGCGTTTTTAGGCTCTGAGTGGACGATCGTGGTGGGCACGGGCAGTAGCCAGAGTCCGTGCCAGGCACACCGGCTTGTCCAGGCTGCAAATCAACGTGTAATGCAAGAAATACTGGAACAATTCGAGCTAAAGGGACTCACGTAGCCAGGAGTTCCGTCACCTCCACGCTGACCAGGGTGACCAGCTGGACCAGCTGCACCAGCCGCACCAGGAAAACCGTATCCCTGGCCTCCGGGTCCGCCCGGTGCTCCCGCCTGTCCCGGTGCTCCTGGTCGTCCCTGTGGTCCTGGTAGGGATCTGCTCCTCGTTCCGTTCGATCCAGGCTGTCCAGGCGCTCCGGGCTGTCCGGGGTTACCGGACGGTCCAGGTGGTCCTGCTGGGCCTGGATGTCCTGGCGCTCCTCCTTGTCCTTGGGAACCGGGTGCGCCGGGATTTCCAGGCTGTCCAGCAGCACCAGGTCCTCCCGACGGTCCAGGTGGTCCCCTCGGTCCGGCTGGGCAGAGGATACAGCCGACTGCGTGCATCGTCTCGGCGATGTGTCCACCTAGTCCGGTCGCGCCGTGCGCTCCAGGAGTTCCGTCGTCTGAAATGATGGCAAGGGTTAACTGCCCATGTAGTCTGTGTACGTCTCCGAGGATTCCATTACTTACATCCAGGCTCTCCAGGAATTCCGGGAGGACCAGGTGGTCCCTGTGGTGGATTGCAGGGTTCTGAACCGTACGAGAACTCCGCCACTGAACCGGACACGTAGTCTCTGCGAGTTCGGCGATTTCTGGTCGACGTGTAGTTCACCATCGTGCTCCAGGCATCGTCCGCGAATTGCTAGAATGACTGAGTTAGGTAATCCGACATCGAAGATAACCCAGAATCACCACGCTCACCTTGAAGTCGACGATGTCGGACTTCACGTCCAGCTCCAACATGGTGATCTCATGGTACAGACCACAGATGAACACGACGTTAGCGATGACGACTGCTACTATGGTCGCATAACTGATCACCAGCGCGTGGTGGTGCTTGCACATCTTCGGAGACGAACTGGGAGGAGAAGAGGTCGAATGTCATGGTGGTAGGCCGTTTTATACAAGACGATGCCGTGGTTCCAGAAAGTGTTACTGTACCACAGACCATAACCAGATCTTCGACCTGTTCTATGTAGCAAATGCATGGCATAGATGAGCCGTTGTCGTTCAATCAGGGACACACATAACAAGCGCCTATCAGTCAGATCCGGTTTGTGAAGGGGCGAGAGCTGTTGGGGGACAACGAGCGAATTGGGGCTCTCACTTTCCTTTGTAGCCGCTGCAGAATGTTAAATCCGACGGGGTTCGACGTGGTGAACTCAACTAGTTCCGTTCGGAACCTCCTATAGTGCAGTATTTGGACGGCTTTCCCTCGGCGGGAACTTCCCAGGTTTACTGTAGCTTCTGCAGTACGAGCTTCCATGAACGGTTTTCGTAACGTCAATGATGAATTCAGATTGTCTTTCGCATTGGTCGTCCCATGACATACCGTGACTTCGGAAGTGAATCGAACTTCTTCAGGCGACCTTCGCTGCCCAATCTTGACGTAGAAGTCGTCGACGATCACCTTGAAGAAAACGTTGTCGTCTTCCTTATAGAAGATCGTTTTCACCTTCACATGGCTTCTGTCACCAGGCTAAAAATTCGCTATACACCTTTAATAAGGGTATGGATAAAGGACGGGTTACTCGATCCCTTCTTGGAATGCACCAAGCACACTACCTCCACGGGATGTCTTGAAGGTGACTTGAATGCATATTTGGTCATACAATGACTTGTGGTGACCAATCGATGAACAATTCAGCGCTTGACGATTCCCAGATAGGTCTGGTACCAGTTCACTGACCCCAGAGGGATGGAAAGCTTGGTTGGCCTGGGGGAAGGTCCGAACCAGGAACCGGGTATCGTGTGCACACGTCTGCCGGCACCTCCACCGACTGCGCTACATGCGCCTACACCTTCAATATTACAAGGTTAGTTTACCTAAAATGTTATACAGTGAGTTTCACACATTTATTTATTTTTCTATTATTAACTTTTCTTGTTTGTTAAAGGCGCTGGTAGCGCAGTCGGAGAAGGTGTCGGCTGTCGTGTGCACCTGATACCAGGTTCCTGGTTTGGGTTTCTTGCCCATGCCAATCAAGCCTTCCACTCCTCCGGGTCGGTGAATTGGTACCACACTTATCTGGGAAAGATAAAGCGCTGACTTGAATCAATCAATTCTATTAATTCTATTGTTCATCGCTTGGTCAACGCAAGTTATAGTATAGCCAAATAAAGGATAAAAATAAGGATAAAGAACGGCGTCACTCAATCCCTTATGGGACGCGTCACGCATTCTACTTCTACGGGATGTCGTGGAGGCGATTTGAATGCGTATTTGGCCATACAATGGCCTGTATCGGTAAACAAGTCAACACTTTATCCTTCCCAGACAGGCCTGGTACCAATTCACCGACCCTTGAGGGATGGACGGCTTGGTTGGACCGGGGGAAATCCGAATGTCGACACCTCCTCCGACTGCAGTAACGCGCCCCTGTATAGTACATAGGGGAAATAAGCATTAAAATGGCTTCCATGACGTAGTTCTAGGATTTCTTAGCACTGTCGCTGAAATGGTGCACGAGGCGGTCGTATTTCTCGTCCATGACGGTATCTTCCCAAAGGCCGGCAAGAGAGGTGTAGAGGCCCCAGTTGATGGTCGTTCTGGGACCTCGCGCGAAGGAGGCGGTGGTCCGATCCTGTGTAGAAGATGGGGAGAACGGAGACGTCGGTCAGGCAAAACATACCTGCGGTTGAAGATGATGTGGTCGATCTCGTTGTAGAACTGGCCATCGGGGTTTCCCAGGTCCATCGTAGGGAGGGAGGCTTCTGGAACTGTGAGTTTCCATGGATGGTCTTGGTCGACATGATAAACTCAGACAGCCTTTCACCTTGCTCGTTCCACTCCAAACCGTGGGTTCCGATGTGAAGTTCTTCTGGCGACGTTCGCGGCCCGATCTTGGCCTTGAAGTCGCCGACGATCACCTTGTAGAGGGTGTGATCTTCTTTATAGAACTTCTCCAGCTCCACGTAAAAGGCTTCAACCTCTTCGTCGTCAATGTTGGATGTTGAGGCATACACGACGAACACAGTCAAAGCTGGCAGGAGCCACATCGCTTCAGCCGCAGACGTCTGAGTCTACATGTCGTAGACTTGCACGAAGCGACGATGTTCATGGCTGATGAGGGCTATCTCCTAGCCTACTCCTCTGCTGTCGCATGTTCTGAGGAAGTCCTTCTCCGGAGTCGTATGAGCGGCCTGTAGAGAATGGTGTCTTTGTTTCGGTCATTCCGATGACGTCGTAGTTGTTCTTCTTAGTCTGCATCATCAAGCTAACGACAGGTGCATCCGGTGCGAGGGTACCATCGTTGAAAATGTAGATCTACCTTGCTTTGTTGTGGTGTTTGGCTTCTAGCAGCGTCCCGCACCCCACCTTCCCAATGTCGAGACTGGAGCTTCCACAAAGTCCACGGAATGAACCGTGCTGCTCCAGAAGACCCAATTCGGTCCCTCGCGCGCACCCTTCCTGGGTTCCGCTGTTTAGGAAAACAAACCCGCCAGAGAATAGCTGCTACTGCCGCCGTCAGCGACGGCTGCGAGTGTCGTTCGAGCTGCTCTCGCGGGGTCTCATTTCGAATGCGTGAATTCATTTGCTAGCGGGAGCCGCCGACTAACGTAAGTTCCCGACTAAGCGACCCTTCGAAACCACCTGCGAGTCTGCGGCTGCTGCCCGGCTTCCTCGTTCCTCCGCTACGACGCGGCAAGAGTCAGTCAGGCAGGTGGTGATGCTTTGTCCAATGGATGGAGGCTTTCAGCATAGCCACTATTCCTCCGCCTCTACTCAACTACCTCACATGTGCTTTCCCGTCTTGCGGCCGGATTCGTCAAGCATTGGGTATAGGTAGAGATACCGTAATTAAATCGTACCCACACCTGCATTGGGTAACGGGTACGGTTCGTATTCAAGGATCAGGTAAAACTAAGGGCCTGTTCATACTTTGCAACAAGAGCGACACGTCGCAAAACGTCGGCCTGCAAAACATGCATATCGATTAAAACCGAGCGCGTGCCGCCGAAAAGTGTTCATACTCGAGCGCCGGCGCTGTCGCTCCGCTCTCTTGTCGCTCTAGTCGCTCCAGTCGCTGCTGTCGCCTGTTCACACTTTCGCGCGCTACGCGCGCAGCGCGCTCGTCGCTCTTGTCGCTAAGTATGAACAGGCTGTAAGCCACTCGCCAGAACAGCTGATCTCACAGGAGCGTCATTTTGTCAGTAGGGCGCGGAATCCGAGCGGATATACCAACGACGATCGTCGACTATTCTCTATCCACTGATATACCGATATACCCACGATGTGGCGGGTAAGATTTACCATGTCGTCTCATCGTGGGTAAGTCTACCCTATATGCTCCGCATAACCGCTGGTTTAATTGTTGATGAATCCAACTCGGATGTTACAGCGTCAACTGCGGAAACATTCTGTACCTTCGGGAGAACAAACGACTGTCCGTACTGCAAAAAGATCTAAGAGAACACTGATGCCGTAGGAATTCTTCTAAGGATGGGTAAAAAGCTGATCATCTGAAGAAGCACTGTAGTCGTCTCTCACTTTCTGCTATTTGAAACTGTAGGCAGCTCCCCCAAGTATTGACTTTCCGTTTGCCAAGAAGATGCTCTCCTATTTGAGAGTAATTAAAAAAGGATAAAGGACGGCGTTACTCAATCCCTTTTTGCGATGCGCCACGTGTCGTACTTCTACGGGATGTCGTGAAGGCGATTTGAATCCGTATTTGGCCATACAATGACTTGCGGTGGCCAGCCGATGAACAAGTCAGCAGCGCTCTATCCTTCCCAGACAAGTCTGATACCAATTCATCGACTCCGGAGGGATGGAAGGCTTGGCTGGCCTGGGCGGGAAATCCGAACCAGGAACCTGGTATCGGGTACACGCTATGTACAACCGGCGCCTCCTTCGACTGCGCTACACGCGCCCGGGAGTAATTAAGGTACTTAACTATTTACTTATTTTTTCTACGTTAACCGAATTTGCAGAAATCCCTGAAAATGCTAACACTGAAGAAGTGATATTGGCCTCTCAACGATCAAGATAGTGCCCAGCTCACATCGAAAATATAGCCATTAAGATTCATGTCGCAATGATGGGCAGCATTTGTAGGTGGAAACGCGCCAGCCAATCTGGCGGCATCGTGTGGGTGTCAGAGAACGGCGTAAACGGTCGATACCCTGATTGGCTGGCGCATTTTCGGTCGGTGCTCTGTTTGATTATGATTGCCTTGTACCGAAAAATTTTCAGCTTCTTAGTTACTGATTTTTTTCAGTAAATAATAAGTGAACTGGGCGTGTGTAGCGCAAACGGAGGAGGTTTGATTCACTTTTGTTTCTGCTTTATCCTTTAGTAATGATGCTGATTTGTCATATGTTGTTCTCTGGTTCTCTTATGCTTATGTTTGTGTCTGTGTTTGTTTGCTGTTTTATACTTAGTCTTCGGGTTACGTCCAGAGTAAAGTAAAAGTAAAGTAAATGTACCGGCTGTCGTGTGCACCCGATACCAAGTTCTTGGCCAACCAAGCCTTCCATCCTTCCGGGGTCGGTGAACTGATCTCGAGAGGATAAAAGGCTGACTTGTTCATCGGTTGGCCACCACAAATCAATGTGTGGCCCGATACGCTTTCAAATCGCTTCCGCGACATCTCGTAGAAGAAGAATGCGTGACGCATCCCAAAAAGGGATCGAGTAACACCGTACTATTAGGGGGGGGGGGGTGGGCCAAAAGTAATGAGACTCTTCATGCCGTGTCCATATATCTCGTGACTGCAATCTGGTTTCGTGCTTATCGTATTTGTATGTTTGTATGCTCATCTGAAGGTGGCGATGTCCGTTCCTCCACGTGGTGCCACTGGAAACTACTCGCTCTGCGAGTTAAGCCGAACACGGACACTCGATTGCAGGCGACAGGCCCTTGTGACAGGCCGGCCTACGAAGACCCATGTCACATCACATGGTGTATAACAGCTCAAGTGTTTCGAGATAGTGCTACGGCGTCCGCGGGAGCCGACGCGCACTCGCAGAGCCCGGCGAGTGTGAGAAGTATGCGAGGGTCCCTGATGCGAGGACGGCATCGGGGGGCAACTGAGCTAGTCCGAAAGTCCCGTAACGTAAGCAGGACCCGCGTGGCTACGCTGAATGTGGGTACGTTGACGGGCCGCTCGTGCGAGTTGGTTGAAGCACTGGAGCGTAGAAGAGTTGATTTCTGTGCGGTGCAGGAGACGAGGTGGTCCTGCCGCAAGTCAAGGGACATAGGACGTGGCTTCAAGGCCGTTCTATGTGGAAGTCCCAGGACCACCAGTGGTGTCGGTGTAATCGTCTCTGAACGATTTCGTGACTCGATTGTAAGCGTCGAGCGCTTTGACGATCGATTGATGAAGATCGTTGTCGCCGCTAAGGAGCGACTCTATCACTTCTTCTCAGCGTATGCTCCGCAGACTGGCTGCTCGGATCAAGCCAAGGAAGAGTTTTGGAGCCTGCTTGATGAGAAGACAGCAGTGGTACCGTCGAAAGATGTCATCATAGTCGCTGGTGACCTTAATGGGCACATAGGTGCTACGAAAGACGGGTACAGCTGTCATGGTGGGTTCGGATACGGATCACGTAACGCCGATGGTGAGCGCATTCTTGAGTATGCGGAATCGCATAATCTCACCATTGTGAACACCGTTTTCCGAAAACGCGACTCCCACCTCATCTCATACTATAGTGGGAGCTCCAAGTCTCAGATAGACTTTGTCCTTGTGAGAGATCGCGACCGGAGTCTTGTCACAGACGCGAAGATCGTGCCGTATGAGACGGTCGCCCCACAGCATCGACCGCTGATCTGCACTTTGAAGATCGCCCCTCCGAGGCTGAAGCAGGTTGAGCGATGCGGTGCAGCTAGAATTAAGTGGTGGCGAATCAGAGAGAAGGAAGCAGCTGTGATTTCTCGCGTGCGGTTACCGACAGTCACGACTGTCGACGAAACTTGGAAGAAGGCGACCGACGCGATTCGTCAAGCTGCACAGTCAGAACTCGGCATTACGAAGCCTGGGCGACGGAAGGTCGACAAGCAGACATGGCTGTGGACAAACGACGTGAAAGTGAAGGTTCGAGAGAAGAAGTCGCTCTATCACGTGTTTCTCGGCGAAAAGACAGCCGATAACTGGCAGAAGTACCAAGAAGCGAAGAAAGCTGCAAAGAAGGCCGTGGCTGTTGCGAAAGCCACTCATTATGGAGATGTCAACGAGAAGCTCGAGTCTCGTGATGGTGAGCGGTATCTGTACCGACTCGCAAAGAATCGCCATCGCCAGACCGAGGACGTCGAGAAGTTCTTCGGCATCAATGATGAGAACGGCCATCTTCTTACGGACCGCAAGAAGGCATTGAAGCGATGGCGCGATTACTTTGAGGAAATCTCTACGGTAGAATTTCCTCATCCAGCCATCCCTTCAACGGCTCCAACCCACGGCCCCGTTCAGAAGATCACCGTGGAGGAGACTGAAGCGGCTTTGAAGAAGATGAGGCCAGGCAAAGCGACTGGGCCCGATGACGTGGCAGCTGATTTGTGGAAGTCCAAGTACTGGTACCCTGCTGAGTGGTTGGCAAAGTTCTTTAATCAGGTTGTGGCGGAGAAGAAAGTGCCTGAGTGTTGGCGCCAAAGTACGACGATCCCGATTTGGAAGAAGAAGGGCAGTCCTGCAGACTGCTCCAATTACCGTCCGATTCGCTTGCTTCCGCACAGCATGAAGATCTTTGAGCGAATTGTCGATGGACGAATTCGGGACATCGTCCAGCTGTCCAGCAATCAGTGCGGCTTCGTGGCTGGCTGTGGCACCGTTGATGCCATACATGCCGTCCGCCTCCTGATAGAGAAGCATCGCGAGAAACAGAAGGCAGTGCATATCGCCTTCCTCGACTTGGAGAAGGCCTTTGACCGCGTACCGCGTGAAGTGATATGGTACGCCTTGCGACATCATGGAGTTCCCGAAGAGCTCATAGAGTGGGTGCGAATTCTCTACTCTTGTCCAAAGAGTCGAGTTCAAGCTGCAGCTGGAACCTCGATGGAGTTCCCCATCTCTGTCGGGGTGCACCAGGGTTCTGCGCTTTCCCCACTCCTCTTTGTTGTCGTCATGGATGCCATCACACGAGATCTTCAGAAGCCCGTCCCTTGGACGTTGCTTTATGCCGATGACGTGATGCTCGCTAGCGAAGATAAAGAAGAACTCGAGCGAGAGTTGCAAGCTTGGTGTGATCGCTTGGAGCAGTTTGGACTCAGATTGAACGTGAAGAAGACCGAGTATTTAACGACGGACGTTACCGAGTCCACCTCCATCAAGGTTAACGGCATCGAGCTTCCACGCACTGCGGTCTTTAAGTACCTGGGATCAGCAGTCGCGTCTGACGGCAAACTGATGGTCGAAGTGAATTCACGCGTGAGTGCAGCTTGGTCCAAGTGGCGCTCGTTGACTGGGGTGCTCTGCGATAGGAAGATACCGGAGCGCTTTAAGTCAAAGATCTACAGGGCAGTCATCCGGCCAGTAGCGATGTACGGCGCTGAGTGTTGGCCTGCGACCAAGGAAGTTGAAACGCGCCTCAGCGTCATGGAGACGAAGATGCTGCGCTGGACGGCTGGAGTCACGCGCATGGACCGCATCCGAAACGAAGCTATTCGGCAGAAGTTCGGTGTCGCGCCGATAGCGGACAAGATGCGCGAAGCTCGCTTACGATGGTACGGCCACGTTCTGCGTGGAGAAGAAGACAGCGTCCGCAAGATAGGCCTTAACTTCGAGGTAACAGGAAAGCGGCCTAGAGGGCGCCCGAAGCAGCGCTGGGCTGATACGTTACATACGGACTTGAAAGCGGCTGGTGTCCACCCTGATCTAGCGCTGGATCGGGAAAGGTGGCGTCATGACACCAGAATAGCGGACCCCGCTACGAAGCGGGACAGACGCTGAAGAAGAAGAAGAAGAAGAAGAAGTATGCTCATCTGAACTGAAGGCCACCTGAGAAGTGACCACTTCCGCCCTTTCCAGAAGCATGCCAAAACCGCAGTCTGTCTCATGCCGAAACCCCAGTCTGACGAGTCGACCTGTGTCGCGCAAATCTCTCCCGATTTCCAACCCCGAGCAGCCTGGACTCAATCTTAACGCAAGATGAGAAGTACATCTCCTACCTTAACCCTGCCAAGCAGCGAGTCTGGGTGAGGCCTGGTGACCTGTTACCGACCTTCGTTCGACGGGATGTTCACGGCAAGAAGCACCTTCAGAGCTTTGCGTCTGCGCCCATGGAACGGTATACTGGAAGCTGTTTACCAAAAGCACGACGATGGACTCCAAAGCCATGGTAAACGAAATAGAAGAGATGGACCTGCGACTCGCTCTTATTCATTCGCAGCGCGTGAAGAAGGTCCTCCTCTTCGACAACGCCGCACCCATCGGGAACAAGTGACCACGGATAAGCTTGCGCAGTGGGCTACGTTCACATGCTTCACCCACCGTATTCGTCGGACATCTCATCATGCGACTACCACCACTTCTTGGGCCTACGGGACTTGTCGAGGGACACAAGAACCCAAGCAGTCTTTGACAACCATATCGAGCAGTTGATCAACACCAGGCCAAAGCAGTTCTGGAAGGATGGGATGAGGAAGTTGGTTGATCGATGGCAGCACGTCATTGACCTTAATGTCATACACATTCCTCAGCATCGTTGATTTGTAATTGAGTCATAAAGTGATAAAGATTTTTTTCAATTTGTCTCATTACTTTTGCCCTCCCCCCCTAATATATCCTTCAATAAGTGAATTACTAAAGAAACTCACCAGTTCAAGCGATTCAGTGGAATAAATCTCACGATCAATCTATTGGGAACTGAAAAAGTAAGCACGTAATATTTTTTTTGAAACAAATGGAGAAACAGGTTAGTTTGAAAAATTAATATTGTATCATTTTCACTGATTAAACATTTGTATTTGTATATGTATATTTAAAAATCAGGCGCGTGTAGCGCAGTCGGAGAAGGTGCCGACTGTCACATGCACCCGATACCAGACTCTTGGTTCGGATTTCTCGCCCAAGCCAACCAAGCCTTCCATCACTCCGCGGTCGGTGAGTTGGTGGTAAACCTGTCTGGAAAGAATAATGTGCTAACGTGTTCATCAGCTGGCCACCGAAAGTCATCGTATATCAAATACGCATTCAAATCGCGTTCACGACATCCTGTGGAAGTAGGATGCGTGGTGCATCCCAAGAGGGAATGAGTAACGCCGCCCTTTATCCTTATCCTTTAATCAGAAGACGTAGTAGATCGTATTAAGGATAGCAGCATAGTCTATCCAACGAGTCGAATACGTGAGCAGAAGACGAGAAGGAGTAATGGCGACCGATTTTCAACCCCTCGAAGCCGCTCTGTGGTCTTTCCGATCCCTGTGGGTAGTGCGGTTAGTTGGCTTCGATATCAGAGCGTCAAGCAGATATGATGATCCCATTACAACGCGAAATGTTCAGCGAGCCATCGGCCTCCGAAGTGTCTGTCCCCGCACTCGTCACTCATCGCCTGGCATTTTTTCGCGCCGGCGGCCCCGGCTCGAACCCCCTTCAGAGCTGCTAAGTCGGTCTGCAGCCCCGCGAGCGAGGCCCTCAAAGAACTGCGAGTGTTGCCGTCGTCGTCGTCGTCGTCGTCGTCGGGGGCCCTAATTGACGCAGTTGGATTTCCGGAGAGGTGAAGGAGAAAGCAGCCGCTCGAGGCAGCTCTATTCAGCCTCTACAACAAAGCGAGCGAATCGCATAAGCTGCACGGCGGCCGCTGACGGATTCCTTCCCGGACGAATGAAAACCATCACGGCCTGAAGGCCTCTTCTGATCTCCGGTGCTTTGCTACCTGCGGCAGCTGTTCAGAACAACAAGACGAGCGCGTGAAGTGCAGCGCTGAAGGTGTCGAATTCGAGCTTCGGAAATCCGATCATCCGTCGCCATCCATGAAATTACATCAGCTGTGGCAGCGTGCCGCATGGTTAATGAGCCAGAATGACACCGCTTGTTCGGCCTGAACTTCTGAACTTTCCCGCTATTTCATCAGCCATTCTGACGGCAGCATCTGAAGCAGGATGGCGTCCTGCTGATCACCTGCTCGGCACCAGGAACGTGTTTATTCACCCCATTCGCGTGCTAAAGTGCTCCAATGAATCTTTTTCGCTCAGGGCACCTGGAAAGTGGCATGTTAGTGCGTTTTATTGACTGTTTTAGCTCTCAATTTCAAAGGATAAAGGACGGCGTTACTCAATCCCTTTTGGGTTGCGCCAGCGCATTCTACTTCTACGGGATGTCGTGGAGGCGACATGAATGCGTATTGCCATACAATGACTTGCGGTGGCCAGCCGATGAACAAGTCAGCGCTTTATCCTTCCAAGACACGTCTGATACCAATTCACCGACCCCGGAGGGATGGAAGACCTGGGCGGAAAATCCGAACCAGAGACCTGGTATTGGGTGCACGCGACAGTCGGCGCCTCCTCCGACTTCGCTACACGGGGCCGTCAATTTTAACGCAGCTAAATAATAAATAAATAAATAAATAAATAAATAAATAAATAAATAAATAAATAAATGTTGTTCACCCATCCCCTAATAAAATCTCCTTTAGAGTCTAATAATAAAAAATGGGATCTATCCGGGTTGGGGGGGGACCACATATCTAACAATTATCTAACAAATCGACTTGAGACTTTCTTAACGGCTCCTGGAGAACACGATAGTACCTAAATTTAAAAAAATTCCGACAAAAAATAATAAAAAAACAAAATCAATGCCTTCACTTGATGGGAAGGTAAATTTAAACTTCAAGAAAAAGTCGTTCTAAATTTTTCCTTGAACAAAAACTATTCTAACCTTTATGGCGAGTCTTGTTGAATGTGGAAGGAGCTCGTTTTTAGTTAAAAAATGTTCTGTTTGATTTCAGAAGCGTTCGGCTTATTTAGAATAGTGTCCAATTTGACGTGAAAATTGTATATGTCAATGCCAAAAGCGCATTCAAATTGCCTCCACGATATCTCGTAGAAGTGGAATGCATGGCCCATCCCACGAAGGGATTGATTAGCACTGTCCTTTCTGGTTAACCTCGTAGAGATGGTGAACACCGACATCGCCCACAGCCAGGTTCTTATGTAAGAACGCCTCCACAACTTTTATCGGCCAGTTCTTACAATTAGAAGAAGAAATGTGGTGGTGACATTTGACATTTGACGTCGCGGTTCTGCCTGAAGACGAAGTCGGATACTTCAAGACGTCTTCCCACTGCCTTCTGAAGACCCCTAGAGCTCTCAGCCAACACAGTGACGCGTTGAGGTGTGTATGTGTGTTGGAGAGCGTTAATTCACGAGCAAATCGCCATCGACTCGACACACACACCTAATCCGATGCCGTCGGCACCGAAGCCATGTAGAGCAGCTGACATTGGCTGCGCCATGTTTCTAGACCTCCGGTGAAGGCGAGGCTATTCTTAGACCACTATTAGATACCTTGGAAGGATTGATGGCGTTGGAACATACCTACTCCAAGGATTTGGAAGACTAGGTCGTCAGGTGACCTATCAACAAACACGGTTTAAGGCGCTTCTGTTGATAAACATCTGCATACAAAACCAAAAAATTGTTGAAAAGTCAAGTTGCGCTATAATAAACGAAGATGCAACTAAAAAATAAGCGATTTTTTGGATTACGGATCCAATTAGCTTGCTTCATTTCTTCTATTAGGTTGTCCCATAAGTCCTTGCCGTTTTTTTTCAACGATCCACTGCAGATTTCGCCGACGGTCTCTTGCATAGCACTGCACAGCGTTTCCAAGAGAATGATTTGCTCTATCAGAACATGTATTGCATTTTTTTCATTATGAACATTGTCAATTTTTAGGTCGTTGAAATGAAAAATGAAAAAGTGAAGAAGTAGCCATTTGCGCACTTGTTCCCTCCGCTTAGGTTTGGAATTTTTTGCGCAATTTTTTATAGCACTTGGAAGACAATGTTCTGTACTACAAGAATTTGTGTTGGTCCTATTTTCTCACTTGTCCTTTATTGATTTTCAATCCATCAAATTGGGACGTCCGAAGGAGGATGGTCATTTTTGCCGACAGCTCCTGCTCTGTGGTTGGACTTTTTGGGTTGGTGTTATATGTCATTCGAAAGAAAATGTCTTGCTCTATAAGAAAATGCGTTGCTTTTATTGATTTCTTTTAAATATCAACAAAATACCAAAAAGAGAAAAATCGTCTTCACCAACAACTCCTTCTCCTTCTTCAGTTGTTGATATTAGACAGAAGTCAGCGTGAGCCAATAAACGCGACACAGATTCTTACTGAGCAAGACATCCTCTTCCAAACGACATATAACACCAAGCAAAAAAGTTCCACCACAAAACCGGAGTTTTGGTAAAAATTCGGACGGAAAAGTCGGAATTCCCAATTTGATGGATTAAAAATCAATAAAGGACAAGTGAGAAAATAGGACCAACACAAATTCTTGTAGTACAGAACATTGTCTTGCAAGTGCTGTAAAAAACTGCGCCAAAAATTACAAACCTAAGCGGAGAGAACAAGTGCGCAAATGGCTACTTTTTCACTTTTTCACTTTCCACTTCAACGACTTAAAAATTGACAAAATTCATGATGAAAAAAGAAATGCAATACATGTTCTGATAGAGCAAATCATTCTCTTCCGAAAGCTATGCAGCGCTATGCAAGGGACCGCCGGCGAAATCTGCAGTGAATCGTTGAAAAAAAACGGCGGGGACTTATAGGACAACCTAATACATACATCACCTAGCCATGTATTGACTGATAAATACATATATCAAATAGTTAAATGATGAGTGACAAAAAATTTCAAATTGCAATTAAAAACTGCAACTTCCAGCCATTTCTAGTAGTTAAATCCATAATTCATTTGTGCTGTACACAGCACAAATTTACTCTCTTTCATGTGAAATTAAACGCTATTCAGAATAGATTCGACACTCTTATACGCAAACTTGTTGCTATTGAGTTGAAAAATCTGGGAGAAGCTCGTTTTGATTTGAAAGATTTCAAAAGCTTTAAGCTGCCTTAGAAGTGTGCCCAATTTGATTTGAAATATGTCCAATTTGAGTGAAAAACGAATGTAAACAGTAGAAACAAATTATGAATTTAACTAATAAAAGAAACAGCTTGAAATTGTTTAGAATTTCCATATATTAATGTAAACAGGAGATAACAATGATAAATAAAATATAGATAAGGATTAAAAAGATAAAAGATGGACGGCATTAACCAATCGTTTTTGGAATGCGCCACGCATTTTACTTTCCTCCGGATGTCGTGGAGGCGATATCAATGCGTATTTGGCCATACGGTTGGCCAATGACCTGCGGTGGCCGGCCGGTGAACAAGTCAGCGCTTTATCCTCCCCAGGAAAGTCTGCTATCACCTTACCGACCCCGGAGGAATGGAAGGCTTGGTTGGCCTGGCCGGAACATCCGAACCAAGAAGCTTGTGTCGTGTGCACGCGACAGCTAGCGTCTCCTCCGACTGCGCTCCATTCGACCAATAGAGAAGTGCTTGATTTATCCTAAAGCAATGGCTTGAAACTGTATGAAAATCCTATAAATAAATAAAGGAACAATAGTATAGTTACAGAACATCTAACTTTCCGAGATAGATAATTAGATCCCTTTGCTGTTCTTTTTTTAGACCTCACTCTGAAGCCAGAATTGCGTCGGATTAGCTATACTCGGCGCTTGATTACATGATCGCACATATCTAGTATTTGATTAAATGGCGTTATCTAGTTACTTGACAAATTACTTCAGACCTCATTCAGAACCTATAGCCATTGGGAAGCTTAATCTACACTCTTCGGCTTAGGAAACATGAAATAATAATAATAATAATAATAATAATAATAATGTATTATGATGTATAAGACAGTTGTGAGAGAAGTGAACAATGGAACATAAACGTGAGAAAAGAAAAACGGTCACACACTATCGCTTTAAGGATAAAAGTATTAGGTTGTAACGAAATAAATGGCACTGAACCACTGTAAATTTAAACAGTTAATATCTCGGCTTGAAGGCAAGTTTATTAATCGAAATAAAAACCTTCTGATTCTACACATCTTTGCCAACGTGACACAAGCTTTTTTATCCCAGTAGCATAAAAACCAGAATTTCTGGAATTGACGAAATCTTCGAAGGCACTTTCGGCATCCTGTTGGTATTTGAATATTTTCCCTACCAAGAAGTCGCCAAGATGCTTGAAGAAATGGTAGTCTGTTGGGGAGAGGTCGGGAGAAAACGGAGGATGTCGTAGAGTTTCAATGCTCAGCTCATTTAATTTCTGCAACGTCATTCGTGCTACATGGGGGCGAGCATTGTCGTGCAGAAGGAGAACTCGCCTTCGGTTTACCAAGGCCGGCCGGGTATCCTTCAACTTTTTCATCATTTCTTCAATTTCAATGCAGTACTTCTCTGCCGTGATGGATTCACCGGGAGGGAGGAAGCTGTGCTGAATAATTCCCAGCGAACACCACCATACTGTCACCATTACTTTCTTTTGGTGCAATTCCGGCTTTGCAAAAACCTTAGGGCTCCCATCGCTGTCCACCCACCGTGCCGATCGTCGCCTGTTGTCGTACATTATCCATTTCTCGTCACAGGTTACGATGCGATCAAGGAATGGGTCCGTTTCGTTTCGTAGAAGCAGTGCGGACGAGATCTCATATCGTCGGTTCCTTTGCTCCTCAGACAGCTCGTGAGGCACCCATCTTTCCAGCTTTTTGGTCTTTCCAGTTTCCTTCAGATGCCGGGCAGCTGTGTTGTGACTGACGCCAAGAACCTTCGCTATCTCCCTGGTACCTTTGTGTGGATCCTCCTCTACCACATCTCTCAGCTTGTCCTCATCAACATCACTATGCCTCCCACGACCTTCATGTTCTTCCAAGCTGTCATCTCCATTCCGGAACTTCTGATACCAACGATACGCCGTCCGATTTGTGGAACATCCTTGACCGAATGCGGCGTTGATCTTCTCGTCCGCCTCCTTAGCTGTAGTGCCCAGCTTGAATTCATACAAGTAAGTGCCTCGGATTACCCTTTTGTCCATCGGCAAAAAAGTCAATAAAACTCTAAAGTTTTCCCACTTTTACATAGAAAATTTGGTACTTTCCGGTAGAGCAGAGTTTGCGCTTCTAAATGATATGCCACATGTTACGGTTTGTTCTTGACCAAACGCGTAAAGACGCGCCAAAAAATGGCGTTTGCCAAATGCCATTTAATTCGTTACAACCTAATATTTCTAAACAAAGGAACAATTCGGTCAAGCAAATCGATTTTCCAATAATTTCAACGAAAGTTCGAATCAATTTCAGTTTTCGAGCAATGGAGAAAATCGATTTTCCGAGGTTCCGTGCGAAACAAAAAAATCGGTTTTGATTTCTCGAGCATTTAAACAAATCAATCTTTGAATTCTTGACCAATAGATTTTTTTGGATTTTTAGAATTTTCTAGCAATGACCTACCAATTTTCTAATTTTCGAGCAAAAGACAAATCGATTTCTGAGTTTTTGTACAAAAGAATAAATCGATTTTTGAATTCTCGAACAATTGAATAGGTGGGCTTCCTGATTTTTCGAAAAAAAAAGAACAAATCGAACTTCGAAAAACTTGAACTTTCAAGTAGAAGAACAAATAAGTGAGTGAGAAAGAACACAACAAACAACAGATCTTTTGAATGCTTGGAGAAAAGAACAAAAGTAGAACTTGATTGCTCTGATGCGTTCTTCTATCCACAAAGTCCACACCAGTGACTTTCTTTAAATCCGAAAGAAGCTTCTCCCATGGTGGATTTGCAGAATGATTAACCACACCTATGCCACTGAAAATGTACAGGCACATCGTATAATGCGATGCGTGAGAAGCGAATACAGATTTTGGAGCACGCTTATGTGTAGACTCAGTAATATATAGGGTGTCTCAAAAAATGTATACACTGTTTGAAAGGTGATAACTTTGCTCACAGTAAAAGTACTGAAGAAGTTAGGGGCTCATATGAAGGCTTGAGGAAATAAAAGTTTTCTCACGTATGAGCAGTATGGAACGCGCTCGTCTGAAAGTTTGCATTTTACACTCAATTGATTCTGTTTTGATTGAGTACTTGTTACAAATTCTTCAAAAGGTGGCTGATTTGATTGCTTTGTGCTTATTTTAAAGGTACAAGACTTAAAAAACACACTTACGAAAAAGCAGGATATTCTAAAAAATGCACGTACTGTTTGAAATGTTCTAACATTGCTGGTAGTAAAGCTTTTGAAGATGATTAAGATTCATATGAAAGCATAGAATAACGAGATTTTTTAGGCAGGTAAATGGACAAGATTGCGCCTTGCCTCTGCCTGAAATCTTGCATTTCAGACCAGATTAATTGTGCATGGGCTGAATTCTTGTTACAATCTTGTTACTAATTGGTCAGATTAACCTTGATGTGCTTCTTTTAACGTTTTTTGTCTCCCAGTAGTTGCAGTTATGCCGATTAACCTCTCCATTCAGCTTGAATGTTGCTTCATCAGTCCACAGAACCCGTCTTGGAAAATGGGGCTCCTGCTCACATTTAAATTGTGCAAATCAGTAAACTCGCACGTCACGCGTCTTTTACATAAATATCCATATCAAGCATTAAAAGAAGCACATCAAAGGGTTAAGTGGCCAAGTAGTGACAAGTTTGTAACAGGCATTCAGCTCATGCACAATCAATTGAGTCTGGAATGCAAGGTTTCAGGCGGAAGCATGGTGCAATCTTGCATAGTTACAATTCACAAATATGTATCTCGCTACCCTGTGCTTTGATACGAGTCTTAAATAACTTCAAAAGTTCCACTACCAGCAATGATAGAACCTTTCAAACAGTCCCTGCATCGTTTAGAATATCCCGCATTTTTCGTAAGCGTAAGTGTGTTTTTAAATTCTAAACCACAAAATAAGCACGAATCAATCAAAACGGCCACTTTGTGAAGAAATTATAACACGTATTCAAATGAAGCACAATCAATCGAGTGTAAAAGGCAAAATTTCAGAACAGGGCATAGCGCATTCCATGCCGCTCATATGTCAGAAAATTTCCATTTTTTTAAAGCGTTCATATAAGCCTTTAGGTTCTTTAGTACCTTTACTATGAGCAAGTTATCACATTTTAAAAAGTGTATACATTTTTTGAGACATCCTTTATATGAATAGAATTTTTTTCGAGATTAAAAAACGACAAAAAATCGTTGGGGAAACGTTATTCGAAGTACATAGTATGGTAGTTATTAATTAGCAGCATGGAGTTTCCAGGCAATTACAAAAACACATGTTATCCTTGGTCGTGGTTCATCGTTTTATAAGCATTTGTAAGTATCTAATGGTTCCGCTAACCTTCCTTGAATTCCATTGGCTTGTAGCTCAACACGGAGTCCATTAATTGCTTGCTCTGACTGAAAATTTATTCGTTGCGGGGTAGAATTCATTTTGCCGAACTCGGACGTTGTTTTCTACTGCAGATAGAAACTGGATGCCATATACATTTTTTTTCTAAACGCGACAGCTGCATAGTATTATTGGATCGGTTTTCCCATGTCACACGTTTCTTAATGGTTATCAAAAGTTTTGCAACCAGTGAAACACTAGAAAAAAAACTTTAAAAATTTGGAAAAGAAGCGAATTTGCAATTTTCATAGGCTCGCACTCTTCTAAGGCTTCTCTTAGTTATTGTTGATAATGCAGAAATTGAATTGAAACGCAAAAAAATTAAAAGTTAAAAATTAAAAGTTAGTTATTGTTGATTGAAGACGTTACGAATGCCCATTGTTAAGTTAGATATCTTATGAAAGGTGATGAGTGGGCAAGGGCGTCAAAGAGGAACTAAAAACACAACTGGTCGGCTGGCGCGGCGCCAACAGGCGCTACTATGACGCGCATTGCGATCTCGTCTCGGCGTGAAAGTGACGTCGATGTCGGGCGACCCGATCAAGGCTCGCTGCTTGCGCAAGTATCGTCCGACAAGGGCATGGCGCATCCCTAGCTACCGTACAGTTCTATGGAGTCAATTGAATAGCCGAAGCAAAATGCGCAGCTACCGCGCTAACATACTGTGTATCTATTCCGCGCTGGGACCAAAAAAGTCCGTTCCATTCCTGTGGGATTCGTGAAAGATCTGCGCTCCTGTCTAACAACCTGTTGTAAGTAGAGGACGTGTTATAGCACAGTCGGAGGAGGCGCCGGATGTCGCGGGCTCTCCGAGTATTGGTTTGAGCCCCCATGTTTAATTACCCAAGTTTGAGGCGCCCGCGCAGCAATTGTCATGAAGAGGCGTCTGGGAAGAGATTCTTCTCGAGGTGTATGCTTTTAATAGAAGATGGAACTAATTAAGAACCACTAGCATCTGCTACTCCAGAAAAAACGCAGATGTTTCTGAAGATCACTGCCCTTCTAGGAGAGAAAATTGAGTGATCTTAGGCTCCTAAAAGAACGTCTAGCCGAAGATGAAGACCTATTCTCGATAAAAGCGGCGAGTTGTCCTGCCTGAAATTGCATCTGATTCCTGGACCTGCGACTGGTTTGCTGCCTGGATACTCAAGAGGCTCATCCTGGCTCGTCGCTGCCTCTTCTCCACTCCTTTCGTCGCAGTCACTTATCTCGTCGGTGGCATTCGGAAGTGGCAGCGGCGGGTGCGGTGACGTCGCGACGAGGTGGTTGATTCGCTCTGCCGACTGAGTGAATCAGTTAGCCGGCTCGTCCACGTGACGTGAATGTTAAACCACCTGCAAGAAGCCTCCGTTGCAGGAAGCTGCTATCGCCTAGAGCTATAGAGTCAGGGACAAGGGATAACGATCGGGCCTGGCTTCTTCCTTTGTGGGATGAGCCACGCATTCTACTTCTTCAGAATATCGCCGAGGCAGTTTGGATGCATATTTGACCATGCAATGGCCTACAATAGGCAATCACAGTAGAAAAGTTTTTGTTGTGCCCCTTCTAGAGCCGACTCACCGATCCAAGGGAGTTAGAACGCTTGCTTGCCCCGACCGGAATCGAACATTGGACGGCGAGCTAACGCCTCCTCCGACTGCGCTACCCACTCCTACGGTCTCATATTCGCAAAAATAGCTTCTTGGCCTAAAATCGATAATACCGCTCAATATTGATTGGCTGTTCGGCTTGATTTATTAGGTTGGAAAAAAAGTCTTTTCACACTTCGAATTTTTTTTTACCCTTCCCCTTGTAAACGCACTAGCCAATGTTGATTGCTGATTTCGTAATCCTATCACACTTGTCTACCGTTCGCACACGGACACAGGTTAAGACTCTTCTTGTAATTCGTTATCCATCCAATCTTCCGGACTCAATGCCAGATCTACCTCATGGCCATTTTCAGCACGGCATTCTTCATGAATTCATTAAAGAATCCACAGCACTTCAGGCAGCAGACCAAGTTAACCATATATATGGCATGGGATCTGCTACTCATCGCGCCTGTTACGGGTGGTTCGGAAAGTCTTTAAAGGGAGATTATTCACTGAGGGCAAAGCATGGTCAGGAAGGCCAACTGAATTGGACGACACAGAACTACTCCATCTTCTTCGTACCGATGGTAGGCAGACGACACGTCAGCTGGCAGAGAAGCTCGAAGTGTCTCATAGGATAGTAGGAATCCATCTGAAGAATCTTGGCTTTCATGGAAATTTGGAGCTTGGATTCCACATGCCCTGTCAGACACTCAGAAAGGTCGACGGCTCTCCATCGCTGCTTCTCTTCTGTCCAGATAAGGAAGAAAATCGTTTCTTCCGCGGATTGTGACAAGCGAAGAGTCCTGGGTTCTGTGTGCCAACTTCGACGAAAAGGCAATGGGTACAAAAGGGAGAGAGCCCTAAGTCTGATCTCAAGCCCAATGTTCACGAAAGGAAGATTCTCTTGAGTGTTTGGTGGGATATCAGAGAAGTGATTTATCGGCAAACTCTCAGAAGTGGAGAGACACTTACTGCTGTCACATACTGCGGCCAACTCCACAAAGTCGTCGCAACTCTCTAAGAAAACAGGCTGGAGAAGTCGAAGGTGATGATCCTGCATGACGATGCAAAACTACATGTTGCAAGACTCACAAGAGAAATAATAAGGGAGCTAGGCTGGGAGGTAATGCCACATCCACCGTATAGCCCTGACCTCGCCCCTACCCACTACCATTTCTTCCGTGCTCTCAAGCAAGAAATTGGAAAGAAATATTTTGAAGCAGATGAAGACCTCAAAAATTGGATTCAGCAATGGTTCGACTCCAGAACTGCGGTCTTTTAAGCGAGAGGAACTGGAAAATTACCCATTCTTTGGAGAAGTGTAGCGGAACAAAATAGAGTTTATCTCAATTGATTTGACTTTGTAGTTGTGAAGTAATAAATCTTTGAATAAAATGAAAAGACTTTTTTTCCAACCTAATAATTGTTGCTAAGTAAACGCCCCAATGATATCAGCTTATTTATTTATATGGTGGGATTTATTTATTTATTTGTTTATTCGGATTTCGCGCCCAGGCCAACCAAGCCTTCCATCCCTCCGGGGTCGGTGAATTGCTACCAGATTTGTCTGGGAAGGATAAAGCGCTGACTTGTTCATCGGCTGGCCATCGCAAGTCATTGTATGGCCAAATACGCATTCAAATCGCCTCCACGATATCCCGTAGAAGTAGAATGCGTGGCGCATCCTAAAAAGGGATTACATAACGCTGTCCTTTATCCTTTATCCTTTATTTATTCGAGGCGTAGACCAGGTTCTAGCGTACAAATTAATTCAACATTCAAAACACTCTGAACTACAGCAACATAGGAAAATCAAAGCATTAGCCGAATAAAAAAGTTTGTTGATATGGTCACTAATTTTGCTCGGAATAACGGAACGACAAACGGACGGCTTAGGCCCTTTATGGTTAGATAGCTTGCTTGCTCCTCTGAATTTCACCAGTCAAAGTCATATTCTCTTCAATTGATATCTTGTTGGCTGATTCCGACAATGCGTTGCAGAATCCATACATCGGCCATTAATTTTGCGCAGGATGACAGTTGAACGAATTTGGATTTTTATACACAGTAGGATAGCTTGTCTGCTGTTCTGTCTATTCCGTATCGGCTATATTCACTGTAGCCAATAACACTATATAGGTTTATTCTGTCTAAACGTCACACTCCCGTTCACCAGCAGTTATTTATGCGCCGACATGCGGTAGGACAAACGGACGATTTAGCTTTTCATATTAAGTTTGATAGTTTGCTTGTTCTACAACCTGTTCAGAAACCACTGCGCTCAGTGTGACCGATATTAGCCTGTTGATCGATTCTGTCTACATGCCCATTCACCGGCCGTTAGTTATGCGCGGACCTAGAGAAAGACATACGGAAGCGTTTTTATATAGGTAGCATAGCTAGCTTTTATGGAATCTGTCCAGTAGCGGTCATATTCATATCAAGCAAACTCGATCTGTTTGTTGATTCTGACAATACGTTGTGTAAAGTCCGCCATTAATTTTGCGAGGACAATCGAGGAGACATACGGATGAATAAGAACTTTTATAAACAGTGTATCTGGTTGCATGTTGTGAGAATCGTATGATTCGCGTTAGTGTTTGCATCAATACATATTGTTCTTTTCGTGGATTATGAGCACATTTTGTGAGTTCAGATCCCTTCTTCGGCCACTAATTTTGCGTAGACGGACGTGAGGACTCACAGACAAGTTAGTTCACAGCAAATAGGAAGTAATATACAGTAGGATATTTTGTATGTTTTGGAGACCACTCACTAACGATTATAGTATTTCGTTCATCCATTGATTCTCTTGTTCGATTCTGACCACACGCTGTGAAATCTAAACGACGGCCACAAATTCTTCGCGGACGGGTTTAAGGACATCCGGACCATGTATCATTCTTACACATTGACGATCGCGCGAGCTTTGGCGTGTCTGACGCGTGGAAACAATCAATTTTTTTGCAACGTCAAAAGTTGTTTGTTAGTTAAAGCCACTACTTGCCGAGAACGTCAACAAATCAACAACCGAAAATTATTGTCGTAGACCACGCTTTTTACAGCCATGTCTGGAGGTGAAGACACAGAAAAATACCCTTTCGAAAGGTTTGAATCCAACTAGAAAATGAATTACAAGACTGTGACACGACATCGTGTCACACTGTCTCATGCAGCCGAAAGGATGTTGCCGGGCATCGTGTCAGACGGTCGTCAACCGGTCATATAATAGTATAGTTTGTCAGTTGCGAAGCGTATCCAGTAGCAATCAGATTTACTTTGACCGATTGCGGACGGGAGGGGGCGTACGGATACATTTTCTCCTAGTACTTGTCGCTAATGTGGGCTACACAAAGAGGCGGGACTGCAGCGAATGACGACGACCAATCAGAGCGCCTACCGAATAAATGCCAGAAATAGGGCAGCTATTGTACAAGCAGGCTCCTTGTGGATATTGATGAGGTCTGATTGGTCTAGAGCGTCCCTGTTCCAGTGTAGGCCAAACCAACGACTAGCACTAACCATGAGGTTAACTTGGCCACTATTTGTCCTAAAGTTGTTCCTATCATTCTTATATATAGTAGGATAGCTCGTCTGTTGTCAAGCACATCTAGTAGCAAACAGACTTTAGTTCAAACGACAGTGCTGTTTGGTTCGCTGTTCGGCCACTAATTTTGCGCGGACGTGAGGATGGACGTACGGATACATTTTCTCTTGGTACTAGTCGTTAATGTAGGCTGCATGAAGAGGCAGGATCACAGCGAATGATAACCAATCAGAGCACCGACCGAACAGACGCCAATTTCACAGGTCGCCTACCGTACAGGCGGATCCATCATGGATGTCGTTGAGTTCTGAGCCTCCTTCTCCCAAGGTAGGCCGCATTAGCGACTATTACAAAGGCTAATCGAGTCCGCCTTGCTAAGAGTGTTCTTATCAATCTAATGAAGTAGAACAGTCCGGCCGTTGGCATGCACATCCAGTAGCAACCAGATCTACTTCATTCGTCGACAGTGCTGGTTGGGTCGCTCATCGGCCGATAATTTTGCGCCCACAGGAGTACGTACAGAACATCTTCTCTTGGTACTGGTCGTTAATGCGGGCTACACGAAGAAACGGAGACGCAACTATTCATAACCAATCAGAGCACCGACCGAACAGATGATGAACAGATTCAAGCAGGGCACTTACCTTCCATGCTCCTATATGTATATGACACACGCACACTCGATTCGATCTGATTGGAGTGGTTTATCTCCGCTTCCAGTGTAGGCCATATTAGGGACTAGTACCAAGGATAGCCGTGGCGACTCTTTGTCCTAAGGGTGTTGTTATCATTCTCATATAGTCGGGTAGTTCTCCAGTTGTTAAGAACCTTACACCCAGTAGCAGCCAGATTTACTTCAGCAGACAATGTTTGTTAGTTCGCCCATCGGCCGCTAATATTGCGCGGACGGGAGGAAGGATGTACGGATACATTTTCTCTTGGTACTGGTTGTTAATGTGGGCTACACGAACAGGCGGAAACTCTATTATTCACAGCCAATCAGAGCTCCCGAATAAGCGCCAGAAATGAGGCAGCTACAGGCAGACCCATCATGGTGAGGGCTGAGCGTCCTTTTCCCAATGTAAGCCGCATTAGCGGCTAGTACGTAGTTTAACTGTGGCCACTATTTCACCAAAAAGCGTCCCTATCATTCTTTTATAGAAGAGTTCGGCCGTTGTCAAGCGTAACCAGTAGCAGTCAGAATTACTTCAACCGACAGTACTGATTGCTTCGTTTTTCGGCAGCCAATTCTGTGCGGACATGAAGATAGACGTACAGATGCATTTTCTTTTGCTACTAGTCGGGAATGTGGGCTTAATGAAGAGGCGGGTCGCAAATATTAACAACCAATCAGACCTCTGACCATACACCAATTTTATAGGGCATCCACCGTACCGGCGGACTCATCATGGATCTTGTCGAGGTCTAGAGCGTCCCTATCCCAAGGTGGGTCGCATTAACGACTAGTACGAAGGTTGACTACTTGCCTTAAGGGTGTGTCCAATTGCGAGCTAACTTCTCTGAACCACTGGAGCAACTTTTTTCGGAGCTAATCACGTCTAGCACTACGGCCCACGTAGTTAAGAGCCGAGCCGATGGTCTAGCCAGCGGCATCGTAAGTGGTGCTCAGCGTCGTCGCATGACGGCAATCTACGGGGCAAAGAATGTCCAGAGGACGGCCGGCGGGCTTCGGCCGGCCGAGCCAGTCGGCTGGGTGCTGCGAGCAGAACGGGCCTCCAGAGTCACGACGGCCTTCGACACTGGCCCAAGGCCTGGGACGGCCACGGGTACACCTGTGCTCCTGCTCCTCGTCGGGCTCAGCCCTCTCGGGATCTCGTATTTCGCTTCTTTCGAGCCCCCCGAATCGATGGCCTTGCCTCGACCAGGCCCCGCCTTCGAGCACGGAAGTCCAGCCAGCCAGGAGGCAGCTAGGCCTAAGCCAACACTCAGCACACTCAACGTGCTTGGAAGCGTCCGTCGGTTCGTGGGTTCGTCGTCGTCATCGGAATATTGAGGTCTTTTTGCGGAGGGCCCTCCCACTCGCTCGCCCACCTCTCCATCATCCAATGAGGCTGTTCCTTGGCGTTTTGTCGTCGTTTTGATGGCTTCGATGGCTGATGAACTGACAGCTAGGACCACCATCTGTCCGCCAGTGAGGTCTAAGCTAGACTATTTCTACTGATTAATTCCCTGACAGTTCCTTTCCTTTTTTGCGATGTTTTGACGTTTTTCATGTGTCCCCAATATGCCAATAATCAGATGTAGGGTCAAATCATTGCTTCAGAATCGAGTCCGACGACGCTGCTGCCTGAAGGCGTATCTCAGGTGCTCCATCCCTCTTCCCGATGGCACCGATCTTCTAGACCACCCACCCTGTACTCCTAGTACTGTTACTGGACGCCATGCGCGCTTCCGTGCCGTCAGCCGCTCAGCTGGGCCCGTGGCTGGCTCTGCTGTTCGCGATCTGCTCGATGATCACGCCATCGGAAGCGAAGCGAAAACTCAAGGAACAGGAGATCATCCAACGCATCCTGAACAACTACGACTGGCGCGTTCGGCCGCGAGGTCTGAACGCCTCCTGGCCAGGTAAGAAGCCGTATCATAGTCGTTGCTTCACAAGCCCACAGAAGGACTGTCATCTAACGACTGATCTTACAGACACCGGTGGACCGGTGCTGGTGACGGTGAACATTTATCTGCGCTCCATCTCCAAGATTGACGACGTCAACATGGAGTACAGTGCGCAGTTCACGTTCAGAGAAGAGTGGGTGGACGCCCGATTGGCCTACGGCCGCTTCGAAGACGAAACCACCGAGGTCAGTCATCGGCTTCCTTTCTTTATTGATTTTTCAAATTTAATTTTTCGCCGTTTTGTTTTGGTTAGAGAGATCCACGCAATATAACCTAGCTGATTTTTGAACATTTTTCCTCTTCTCCTTTTTTAAAGGCACTGTTCCTGCGTGGTTTGAAGTCTATATTCTCGATTTTCTCACTTTAGCCAACATATGGCCTTATTGTGTATAAATATAGGTGGAAAGTGTAAGGGTGTTACTCCATTCATTTGTCGCTCTGTCTGTCTGTCTATATGTCTGTTCATCCGTCCATGTATCCGTCACAATTAGTACAATGGACAAACAAAGGGTCTCACATCTGAGCGGCCATTATTGACCCGTACATCTGTTGCTGTGTCTGTCTGTCTATCTGTCCATCCGTCCATGCATCCGTCACAGTCGGTGGAGTGGCCGGACGAGGGGCTTCACATCTTATCGTTAGTCGACCCTATTGATCAATTCATCTGTGGCTCTGTCTACCCATCCGTCCGTCCATGCGTCCGTCACAATAGGTATAATGGCCCAAGAAGTGGCTCTGTCTACCCATCCGTCCGTCCATGCATTCGTCACAGTAGGTATAATAGCCGAATAAGTTCCTCCGTTATGAACGGTTCGCAAACCTTCCACAATCATAGAAGCGAGCTGTTTCGTCCGCATACCCTTTTGTCCGTCCGCGCATAAATAATGGCCATCGAAGAGACCTCACAGCATGTCGCCATAAGCATTTAATAGTTGATATAATCGATCGCCGCTCAGGGTCTTCCTTTCAAACTAGGAATAAACATAGGTTGATTAGAGGATTTCACTGGAAACAAAGGCTACCGATAGGCAGGCATTATCGATCAATTTTATCGATTTTTCCTTAGAGGTGAGAACAGCATATACGGGCCGTTGTATAGGTTTTACAACAAGCAGACAACAGTATCAGTTGCTATCAGCTCATGTGGGAAGCGGTCGTTCGGCTGGCTGACTACTGGCACATATGGCAGGGGTTCTCTGTTCGCCAGTCTGTCCGCACGTCCGCGCAAAATTAGTGGCGATCCGAATGTCTTCACAACGACTCGTTCGAGATTGTGGATACACTTTGCAAAAATGAAACGCATTTGCATTTTTTCGTGCACCGCTGTGATTCTAATAGGTATTGATCAGCTGCCTGAGAATTTCTGTCCAACAGTTATTTGTAATAGCGCGCCCACTGACTATCGATCTAATTTAATCGATGCCTTCTCCTAAATTTTCTTTTATAATATATTTTTCACCTTATTTACCTTTTATTTGACATTTATTCTTTGTTAATTTAGCCTTTCATCTACCCCTTCTTAGTTCTCCTCCCATTCACTGACGAGCCACGGGAGGAGTACTAAAACAAAGGTTCGTCTGAAACAGTGACGAAAGAACCTTTCATATCCCATTTTAGACATCCCTTGCCTTTGGTATGGGAACCGTATGATAATTAAATACTATTTAATTACTCTGATAGTTATCTGAGGACATGTTTTTGATTGTTGGCGGTAAAAGTCTTTAAATTTTTAAAACATTTTTCGTCGAAATTCGAAACAAATTGCTGCATCAAGAGGCACCCGAGAATCGAAATTCCCTATGAAGGAATAAGTTTCTCGAATCAAAGAATGAGGGTGAAGTCATGCGCTATCCATATTCGATCTCAGAACCGAATCGTGGGCAGAATTCTAGAAACGGCCGACTGTTGCTCGACATCCGGGCTCCCGAATGTTTGACAATGATGTGCTCCAATATACCCGAAGGCAGCAAAAACTTCTAAGTATTTGAATTGAGAAACTGTTTCCTTAATAAGAGCATGAGACTTCTTCCTTCCTCCAAGGTCTAGTTTGGAGCATAGATTTGGCTCGTAGTTCCGTAAGTATTCTTGCCCAGTTGGGGCGCGTTTAGCGCAGTCGGGAGAGGTGCAGGCTGTCACGTGCACCCGATACCAGGTTCTTGGTTCGGCTTTCGCGCCCAGGCCAACTAAGCCCTCCATCCCTGCAGGGTCGGTGGATTGGCACCAAACTGGTCTGCGAAGTACAAAGTGCTGACTTGTTCATCGGCTGGCCACCGGAAGTTATTCTATGGCCAAATGCGAATTCAAATCGCCTCCACGACATCCCGCAGTGGTAGAATGCGCAGCGCATTCCAAAAGGAATTGAGTAACGCCGTCCTTCACCGTTCTACTTCACTATCGTTGCTTTCCAGTTGAAATATTCAAGAAAACAGAGGTGACGAATTCCGAATAATTTCCGTTTCCGAGTTTCGTATTTCGATTTCTGGCCATTTGGGCTGTTCGATTCGGCTTCCGTCTTATGTTCTCCTCGAGGAAATTTTCCGCACATTCTCCTGACGCATAAAGGCAGAATCGTGTAGTTAGTCAAGTCAGTCTCTGTCGCCAACCAACTACCCTGCCGGAGTCGCTTCTTGTTATTCCTGCTCTATTGAGTGGCTCTGCTGCCGTTCCAAGACCCATGATTCTGTGTACAATACTCACCATAAGGATTAGAAAGACATGGCGAAAGACGCGATGGTCACGGATTTTTTGTATTTTTGATGTATTCATATTGGTTCCCATTCCTTTTGAAAAACTCGGACACCACCGTAACTTCACTCGATGACATCAACCCATTTTTTGACTGAGTGGCTCCACTGTTATTTTTTTGCGAAAGCAACAGGGAACATTCATTAGCAAGTGACGTGTCCAGTAGTTGCACCCAAAGGACATTTTGGCGCTCGCATCCAAATTGGCGCAATTAAGAGGAAGGCTTCTTGAGCAAAAATTCTGCAGACCGAGGAGTACCTAAGGCCACAGACCTTTTTTCAACTCAATATTGTAAAGATGTGACAGACGCGGATACTCACCACTATACTACCGAGGAAAGATTGGGCGCGTGTAGCGCAGTCGGAGGAGGCGCGACTGCCGCGTGCACCCGATACCAGGTTCCTGGTTCGGATTTCCCGCCCAGCCAACCAAGCCTTCCATCCCTCCGGGGTCGGTGAATTGGTACCAGACTTGTCTGGGAAGGATAAAGCGCTGACATGTCCATCGGCTGGCCACCGCAAGTCATTGTATGGCCAAATACGCATTCATGTCGCCTCCACGACATCCCCTAGAAGTAGAATGCGCTGGCGCATCCCAGAAGGGATTGAGTAACGCCGTCCTTTATCCTCATCCTTTATTGTAAAGATGAATAGTTGCTTCTGTACCAATCTTGGCTACGCTGAAAGGAATTATTGGGGTTGATCGAAAAGTCTTGCAGCACTTTACGCGACTGCCTGTTAATTTTGTTAAAGCTCCTACAATATTGATCTTGTGTGGTGACGTCACAGTAAATTCTCGAAGCTTCATCAAGCATACTATCTATATAAGGCCTCATCGAGTTCGAATACAACAACAATGTCAACGATAAGCAGCAGCATCCTACGACCTACCGTCTACTACGAATGTCTGCAAGGCCATTCCTCAAGGAGGAAGTCATTCACTATTCCACAGTGGCCCGTTGGTATCAGCGTTTCAAGGCTGGAGATATCTCCCTTGAAGATCGACCTCGTTCGGGACGCCCCTCTGTTGTGGAAGAAGACAGTTTGCGCGAAGACTCCAAGGTGGAGCCAAACTCAAGCACTCGCGAATTGGCGGCGACACTTGGATGTACGCAAAGCACCGTCGTGAGGCAGCTGGAGATCCTTGGGCACCGCAAAGTTTTGTCGTCTTGGGTACCACATGAGCTGCGGGACTCAGTCAAGTCATGCCGAATCAGTGCTGCTAAGTCGCTACTTCTTCGCCAGCACAGAAAGGACTTTCTGAAGGACATTCTGAAGGGTGATGAAAGCTGGGTTCTTTATGTTAACCACGCCCGCAAGAGCCAATGGCTCCCACGTGGAGAACCGGCTCCAAGACAACGGAACACCAAGAAGGTTCTTCTGTGTTGCTGGTGGGACTCAGAAGGCATGCTGGGAGTTGCTGGATAGTGAGAGTACAGTCACAGCATCTGTCTACGCTACCCAGCACCAGAGGTTGGCCGCGCCATGCGACGAAAACGTCCAGAACGGGAAATGTCTATCTGCTGCCCGAGAACGCGCGTCCTCATGTCGCAAAGTGAGTCGCGAGAAAATCCAGGAGTTAGGCTGAGAAGTTATGCCCCATCCACCGTACTCTCCAAACCTCGTTCCTTCTGACTACCACCCGTTCAGAGCTCTGAAGCAGCATCTTCAAGGCAGAGAGTTCGATGATCAACGTCAACTGGAAATGAAGATTTTGGAATTCTTTTTCTCACAGCCTTCGGAATTCTGGCGGAAAGGATTTGAAAGGCCGCCTGAAAGTTGGGACAGGATGTTAGACTTGGATGGAGAATATATCGTGGACTGATATTGTATTATTACATCCTATTGTATTTGTATTATATTGTAATATTGTTATGCTAGTATTGCAAGGCTTTTCGATCAACCCAATATAAATGAAGAACGGAAGGGAGAACAAACCAAGATCTCGCTATGTCCTAGAATTATTTATGAATCGACTAGCATTCTCAATAAATGGTTCTAGATGGTATGAAATAACTGTGTTTTATCAAGTTTCAAATAATACGAACCTGCTCTATTAACGAAAAAATTATGCCGACTTGAAGATGAATGTACTGCAATTTCAATCTTATTTGTACTATTTTCACGTCGAATTGGAAACTTTTCAAACCAAATTATACATTTTTCACGTCAAATTGGACACTCTTCTAAGTTAGCCTAAGACATTTCAAATCAAAGCGAACTCTTCCAAATCGAAATGACCCCTAGGCAGGTTAAACTGCACACTCACTAATTTTTGAAAAATTGTTTGAATAATTTTTTGTTCAAGGAAAATTTGGTATAACTTTCTTTGACATTTCTTAGTTCATCTGCCCGAAGATGAGTAATAATTTTACAAAAATTATTATTATTTATTGAGGAAAAATAATAAATTAAATTTTGTCTTAAAGCAGCAAGGCGGTAATCATGTACATCATCCATTAGAAGACTGGATCGCGCCATGCACTCGAAAAGAAAGTTGCAACGTTAATTTGATTGATAGTGTAAATACTGCTTACATACAGCAAGAAAGTTAGCAGATTTGCGTTTTTTACAATTGTTTGTGTTGCACCGTTTGCAGGCGTAAAACTGCATGCAAACAGAAATTTTGCTATCAGTCGAATAAAAATCGCGAAGTTTCGGACGAGGGCATAGCGCAATCTAAGTTTTGGCAACAAAAAATAGCCGCCTTCCTGCCCTTCAAAACAAGCTTTGAATCATTGTTTTTTTTCTGAAAAAAAAACTAAATTTTTATAAAACTTTTAACAACGTGTTCAACTAATGGGTACATGTATTAAAACTTCAAAGAAAGTTATACTAAATTTTTCCTCGAACAAAAAATTTTTCTAACATTTTTGGAGAATTTCTAGTTTAATGTAGAAGAAGCCCATTTTAACTTGGAAAAATTCGGTTTCTTTTCAAAAGTTTTAGGCAATCTTAGAAGAGTGTCCAATTTGACATGAAAATGCTATATTTATTTATTCGATTATTCTAATAAGCCCTACTTAATTTTTTTCTAATTTTTCTTTACCGAGCAATACCAGAAATTATTTTATTTGATCACATCAAAAGAAAGAATGAATAATACATAATTACGGTGTTTGTCAATTTCTATTTGGGGCGCGCCATACTTCTGGGAAGAAGTATTATGACATCTAATCGCAGAAGCATAATGTATTACAATATAATAATACATACAATATAATAATACATGGGCAGGCAAAAAATAGTCGCCTAACGACTATGCGTGGCGGGCCCCAGTTAGAAAATGAAAAACACCGTGTTCTGTACTTTCAAGTCAAATTGGACACTTTTGGAATGAAAATGAACAATTTTCACGTCCAATTGAACACTATTCTAGACAAGTCTAACGCGTCATTATGATCTAACACATATTGCCATCTTTCCGGTGGAGAGCGAATACCACGAGCGAAGAACTCCGGAGACTTGGACAGCAAGAAGTTGTTGACACCGCTTTTGACTTCCTCCCCATTTTTGTGAACTTTTTTCCAGCTAAGAAAGACTGTAGCGACCGAAAAACGTGGTAGTCACTGGGTGCAAGACCAGATGAGTACGGAGGATGGGGTACCAGTTCAATCCCGAGTTGCTCCAATTTCTTCTGCGTATTCTTTGCTGTGTGAGGTCTGGCATTATCCATGAGAAGAAGAATTTTTCCTCTTCTGGGATTGCGATTACGTAGGATTTCGCTCATTTTCTCCATCTGAGCGCGGAACAAGTTCGAGTCTACCATGGAACTGGTAGGACTCAATTCCCAGAATACTGGAAATGTCCCACCAGAAGGAAAGCAACTCCTTTTTGTCGTGATCAGGACGTTTCGGCTGTGGTTGAGGCAGCTCATCGAAGTCCACCCAGTGCTTGCGACGCACCAACCTGTCGTAGACGCAATACTCTTCATCCATCATGACGATCGAGTCGATCCAAGCAAATGTGTGGCGACGGTTGAGGAGAAAAGTGCAGGTATCAACACGCTTCCGTTTGTCGTGAGGCGTCAAAGCATGTGGTACGACTCGAGGCAACTTCGCGACTTTGCCAGAAGACCGAAGAACATCGTGCACTGTGGACTTAGGAGTATTTGTAAGGTCTGAAAGTTCGCGTACAGAAAGATCAGGTCGAGCACCGCAGGCGGCAAATACGAGCTGTCTGTTCTGCGTGTGTGGTCGACCTGTGTGTCGGGAATCCTCGAGCGATTCGTCATCGTTGTCGAACTTGCGGTACCAATTGAAGCACGTCGCCCGATAGGGGGCTTGCTCCTTCATTGTCTCCTGCAGAAAGCGATGGGCCTCGTTCGCGGATCGGCCGGAGAGGCGCTGTATAAGAAGGGCTGGTCGTAGAGCATCTTCTTGTCGTCAATTGCGAAGGTGCCGCTGGGAACAGGAGACGATATGTCGCACATGCTGCTGTTAGCTACATATACAGGACGTGAAACACAAATTTCCTAAGTCCGGCCCTCTCACAACTTCAGCCGGCAAAGATACGTTGTTTTGAATCTTATCATGCAAATTAGTCTAAAAACTTTCCGGACAACCTAATACGACTTTCTCTGCCGTTCTAATTTAGTCACCCAGTAGCACAATGTTTGAAATTTTGTAAAATTCCTATTTTTGGGGAAAATATCGTCTAAAGTTTGTTTAGAACATAGGGAAGGCAGCTATTTTTAGGCGAAAAGAATAGATTGCAATTCTCGTCCAAGTCGTCGCGATTTTTATTAGATTGATAGCAGAACTTTTGTTTGCATGGAATTTGACACTTGTAGATGATATAACAAAAACAATTGTAAAAAACACAAATATTTTTACGCTTTGATGCTTTATATAAGCAGCATTTGCACTACCAATCATATAAAAATTACGTCTAGCTTTTCGAGAGCATGGTGCAGTCTGCCTTTTGATGCGTTATATGATTGCTGCCTTCTTGAGCTTTAAAACAAAAGCTAATGTACTATTTTTTCAAAAAAACAAAAATGTAAAAAAAAAAAATTACTACACCCATTCGAGAAGCAGAAGTAAAAATTTTCAACGAAATTTATACTAAATTTTCCTTGAACAAAAAATTATTCTCACCATCTTGAAGATTCTGTAGTTCGACCTGTAAGAAGCCCGTTTCGATTTCAGAAACGTTTACTTTGATTTCAAACGCATAGAGTTTGTTTAGAAGAGAATCCATTTTGCTGCGAAAATGGTGTATTACTCATAGTCTTCCTTGATTGACCAGATAAAAACTATTTTTTAGTGCTCGGCAGATAATGGAGAAATTTAGTAGCGCTTATTAGATTAGTCTTTAAAAATGTAGGCACTATTTGAAAGGTTCTAACATTGTTGCTAGCGAAGCTACTGAAGACGTTTGAGACTTATATGAAGTGCCCGGGCAAAGAGAATTTCTGAAACGTGTAAATAATCACGATTGCGCCATGCCCACGCCTGAAACCCTGCATTTCAGACTTGGTTGATTGTGCATGGGCTGAACGTTTGTTGCAATCTTGTTATTACTTGACCAGATTAACCTGTGCTGTGCTTCTTTTAACGTTTTCCGTCGTCCAGTAGCTGCAGTTATGCCAATTAACCTTTTAATCCAGCTCAAACGTTGCTTCATTCGTACACAGAATCCGTTTTGGAAAATGTGCTCCTGCTGGCATTTAATTTGTGCAATCAATAAACTCGCATGTCACATGTATTTCACGTGATTCTCAAGTTCTAAATGTTAAAAGAAACACAGCATAGGTTAATCTGGCCAAGTAACAGTAACAAGATTGTAACAGGCATTCAGCCCATGCACAATTAATCGAGTCTGAAGTGCAAAGTTTAATGCGGAGGCATGGCGCAATCTTGACTATTTGCATGTCACAGTAATATCGTTACCCTATGCTTTCATGAGAGTCTTAAACATCTTCAAAAGCTCCATCAGCAGCAATATTAGAACTCTTCAAATAGTACCTTCATTTTTAAAGATACCCTGCATTACTCGCGAGCCGTAGAGAGTTTTAAATTTTAAACCTCATAAAACCACAAATCAGTCGAAATGGCCACTTTGTGGAAAAATTGTAACAAGTGTTCAAGCGAAACGCAATCAATCGAGTGCAAAATGCAAGAAATCAGACGAGTACATGGCGCATTCTACACCGTTCATATGTCATAAAATTTCTATTTTCTTATTCATTCATATGAGTCCTTAACTTCTTCAGTGCCTTCACTGTGAGCAAAGTTATCACCTTTCAAACAGTGTATACATTTTTTTGAGACACCCTGTATGTCTGTGGCCTTGTCAACTTCTCGGTCTGAAGAATTTTTGGATCTATCCTAGTCCGGGGGGCCACGTAACTAAGAAGTATATAAAAAATCGACTTGGAACATACCGAGCGACTCCTACGGAGCACGACAGAACCTAAAACAAGGGAAAAACGAACGGATAAATAAAAAAATAAAATCGCCGCGGTTTGACAACCGTATCGGCGGGCAAAGAGCGACGCAATGGAGTCGTGCCGCGTGCTGACCACCGCTTGACATGTTAGAACCAGGATATAACATGGTGAGGAGGACGCATAACGCCATCTAGCGCGTGTTGACCGCCGCCTGCCAGGATCTATGTAACATGGTCAGGAGGGCACGTAACTTCACCCGCCTACAACCGCGGCGAAAATATTTATTTTTTCGTTTTTTTGTTTGCTCGTGAATTTTTCTGGTTCAGGTTCTATCGTGCTCTGTAGGAGTCGCTCGATAAGTCCCAAGTCGATTTTTACGTACTCTTTAGTTATGTGCCCCCCCCCCCCCGGACCAGGATAGATCCGAATTTTTCCTCAAGAAGCGTTTTTTCTGTCAATTATGCCACTTTTGAATCCGTGTACTTTACATAATGTCCTTTCGGCTCAATTATGGTGGAGTCACTCGCTAACGAGTATCCGCCAGCGTCTTCAACAAAAAATAGCGTTCAAAACCGAAAAGCGAGAAATGTTTTTTTCTGACAACCACTTGATGCCGTCAAGGAGATCACGGTGGGGTGAGAATTTTTCAAAAAAGATGAAAACCTAGACATCTGCATTAGAATTACGGAAAGAACGCGTCTAACCACGCCTTTTGCGGAGTGTCTTCAATCCTTGTAGTGGGTACTCTATTTCGCCATATTGTCTGGTTGACTCGAAAATTCACAGGAACTCAGAGGTTTTTAGAGGACTTATGGTGCGCTCTCGGTGCTACTAATAGCCATACCTATTCATTTTCTACTGCTCTTTAGTTGGGTCGGCTGGCCACCGTATGGCCAAATACATTCACATTCAAATCGCCTCCACGACATCCCGTAGAAGCAGAATGTGTGGCGCATCCCAAAAGGGATTGAGTAACGCCGTCCTTTATCTTTTATCCTTTATCACACTTGTATGGACTTGCTCTTTTATAATTCCTCCCTGAACGGTGAGCTCTGGGCTTCCTACGAGCTACTTTTCGTGTAAATAAATCCTGTGGCACCAGGTGGCAGCTCTATGTGCCTCCTGGTTCGTTGGTTTTAACCTAGTCATTAGATGACGTTGCCGACGTGCCCTTCGCGTTCCACCTGGCTGGGCAATGAATTGTTTCTGACATTCTCCTGATGCCATTTGGCTGGCGCGTAGTCTGGCCATCACGAGAAATTCGCTTCAAGCAGGTCTCAGCTACGAGTTTCCAAGAGTACAGTGAGCCGGAACAAAATTTAGGACATCGGGTCTATGGTAACCATATTAGACCACCCCCCCCCCCCCTATCTCCTTCTTATAACGTTCCTGGGCGCATGTAGCGCACTCGGAGAAGGTGCCGGCTGTCGCGTGCACCCGATACCAGGTTCCTGGTTACCGCTCAAGCCAACCAGGCCTTCCTTCCCTCCGGGGTCGGTGAATTGGTATCAGACTTGTCTGGGAAGGATAAAGCGCTGACTTGTTCATCGGCTGGTCACCGCAAGTCATTGTGTGGCGAAATATGCATTGAAAAATCGCCTCTTCGACATCTCGTAGAAGAAAAGTAAAAAAAAAAAAGAAAAGTAAAACCTGAAGGGAATCGTTATGACGCTACAACACTAGGGCTTTCCAGTTTTCTAGTCTTCTAATTCTCTAGTTTGCTGATTCCAGCTATTTAGTTTTCCAATTTTCAGGTACTATTATTGGTATTCAGTTTTAAACTATGTCCAATTCTTATGATTCTTCTTTTTGCTTTTCTTAAATTTTTCTACATAGTTTGCTAAGTAGCACAAACGGTGCTGCGATCTTTACATTCTTCAGTTGATACCTTTTCTTCATGTTCTATTTACTCTTTCATTTATTTTCTTGGTTGCTCATATAATAAAGATTACATTAATTTATGTTAGTTATCGGGTTTTTGGGCAATCGGTCCGCCGGTTCACCGAAAACCAGCGAGACCTGGGGCCGGATCCATGAACGCGGCCGGAGGTAAATCCTACCCCCATTTACCTCGACGGCCACTTACCGTCCCCCGTCCCTTCGGGCAGTCTGGCTGGCTGCCTGGAGTACCCCGCCCGCACGACAGAGCCTGACTAGCTACCCGTGTTGTATTCCAGTCAAACACAGCAGCACTAAAGGGCCTCATTCCCCTGACCCCGAAAGAGCCCCCATTTCTGCAGCGATGGGAAGGACGAGTACGGAGAGGCTGCTAAAATCTCAGGGCCTAACCAGGCTGCGCAAACTGAGAAGGACTAGGATGACGATTTGTACTTACAACGCCCGCACGCTTGCGTCGGAAGCATCCGTCGAGGACCTGATGATGCAAGCCAGGAAGATCAAGTACGACGTCATCGGACTGACCGAGACGAGAAGACACCACGCCCTACACGCCGCCTACGACTCCGGAGAAGAACTGTTCCTCGGAACATGCGACAGCAGGGGAGTAGGCGGCGTTGGTGTCCTCGTCAACACGCACTTGGCCATGAACATCGATTCGTACGAGTCTCTGACAAGCCGAATCGGACGTCTGCAACTGAAGCGATGTGGCTCCGTGCCAGCCTTGACTGTGTTCGTCGCGTATGCCCCAACATCCGACTACGACGACGAAGACGTCGAGGCCTTCTACGTGGAGCTGGAGAAGTTCTATAAGGAAGATCACACCTTGTACAAGGTGATCGTCGGCGACTTCAACGCCAAGATCGGGCCACGAAGGTCGCCGGAAGAACTTCACATCGGAACCCACGGTTTGGAGTGGAACGAGCAAGGTGAAAGGCTGTCTGAGTTTATCATGTCGACCAAGACCATCCATGGAAACTCGCAGTTCCAGAAGCCTCCCTCCCTACGATGGACCTGGGAATCCCCCGGTGGCCAGTTCCACAATGAGATCGACCACGTCATCTTCAATCGCAAGTATTGCCTGACCGATGTCTCCGTTGTCCCCAAGTTCTACACGGGATCGGACCACCGCCTCCTTCGCGCGAGGTTCCGCTTTTCGCGTCAGGGAGAGAAGGCCGCGAAGTTCAAGAAGAGGAGTCCCAGAACGACCATCAACTGGGATCTCTACACCTCTCTTGTCGGCCTTTGGGAAGATGCCGTCATGGACAACGTCGACGAGGAATACGATCGCTTCGTGCACCATCTCCACGATAGTGCTATGGGAGCCGAGAGCTTGAAGACCACCAAGAGACGCCTGTCTCCGGAAACTCTCGAGCTGATACGCCAGCGTGGAGCAGCACGAGCGTCAGGCAACTATCAACTGACGTCCGAGCTTGCAAAGCTATGCAGAGCGGCGATAAAGGAAGATCTGAAGGAGAGAAGGGCGGAAGTGTTGGCTGAAGCAGCAGAGGCAGGGCTGAGCATCCGCAATGCCCGCCGGAACTTCGCCAACTTCAAGACCAAGATGACCGCTCTCCGACGTCTTGACGGAACCGTCACCTTTTCCAGAAGGACCATGGAGAAAGTCATCCACGACTTCTACTCCGATCTCTTCGATAGCCACGTCCACCTGCCCCTACGCCATCTTCCGCAGGATGGATACGTCGTTCCCTCTGTTCTCCCTTCCGAGATCCGACACGCCATCTCGTCGGTGAAGAAACGTACAGCACCCGGTCCTGACAGGATCAGAGCTGAACACCTGAAGAACCTCCCGCCAGCGCTCATCAACACCTTGGCGCGGCTCTTCACACGCTACCTGTCCGAATGCAAGGTTCCATCTCAGTGGAAGACCAGCAAGACCGTCTTGCTGTACAAGAAGGGAGACGTGCACGACATTGGCAACTATCGCCCGATCTGCCTGCTGTCCGTAGTCTACAAGCTGTTCACTCGAGTCATCCTGAATAGGATTAGTAGAACGCTGGACGAAGGACAGCCATGCGAACAAGCAAGATTTCGGAGAGGATTCAGCACGATCGACCACATACACACCATTACGAAGCTCATCGAAGTGTCGCGAGAGTATAAGCTGCCGCTGTGCCTTACGTTCATTGACCTGAAGAAGGCATTCGACTCCGTCGAGACTGAAGCGGTCATGGAAGCCCTGCTCACACAGGGCGTTCCTACTCAGTACATCAGAGTCCTTCGAGAGCTGTACAGTGGATTCACGACCAAGATCTCACCATTCTACAACGACGTCGTCATTGACGTGAAGAGAGGGGTTCGACAAGGGGATACCATATCCCCGAAGCTCTTCAGCGCCACCCTCGAAAACGTCATGCGCGAACTAGAATGGGATGACATGGGAGTGAAGGTCGACGGCCGGCAACTGCACCATCTTCGCTCCGCTGACGACATCGTGCTCATAACACCGAGCACCAGCCAGGCGGAGCGAATGCTGGCCGACTTCGATCGTGTATGTGGAAGCGTTGGACTACAGCTGAATCTTACGAAGACGATGTTCATGAAGAACGGATGGGTTTCTGATGCCCCATTCTTGCTCAACGGAACGAACATCTCCGAATGCTCCAGCTATGTGTATCTGGGTCGCGAAGTCAACATGGCCAACGATCTAGCACCTGAGCTGAGCAGGAGGAAACGAGCGGCTTGGGGAGCTTTCAAGAGCGTCGAAGAAGTCGTGAAGAAAACGAAGAACGTCCGACTCCGTGCCCACCTATTCGACTCTACCGTTCTTCCTGCCCTAACATACGCCTCAGAGACCTGGGCTATACGAAAGCAGGATGAACACGCGATCAGCGTCGCGCAGCGTGGAATCGAGAGGACGATGCTCGGAGTGACACGACTCACGCAAGTGAGAGAAGGCCTCCGGAGTTCCGAGCTTCGCCGACGTTCGAAGATCAGAGACGCTGTCGCGTGGGCCAAGTTGTCGAAAATTAGGTGGGCCGGCCACGTAATGCGATTCGCAGACACCCGCTGGACGAGAGCCGTCACCGACTGGATTCCGCGGGATGTCAAAAGAACACCAGGACGCCCACCAACGCGTTGGTCGGACTTCTTCGTGAAAGCCCTGAACGACCGATATGACGCTCTTCGTGTCCCTCGAGCGAGGAGGATCCATTGGACCACTCTGGCACGCGACAGGGACGAATGGAGACGCTGCTGGCGCCCGCTCGAGCAAGTCGATGATCAACGGGACGACAGGTGACAGGTGATACCGACGTGCCCTTCGCGTTCCACCTGGCTGGGCAATAAATTGTTTCTGACATTCTCCTGATGCCATTTGGCTGGCGCGTAGTCTGGCCATCACGAGAAATTCGCTTCAAGCAGGTCTCAGCTACGAGTTTCCAAGAGTACAGTGAGCCGGAACAAAATTTAGGACATCGGGTCTATGGTAACCATATTAGACCACCCCCCCCCCCCCCCATCTCCTTCTTATAACGTTCCTGGGCGCATGTAGCGCACTCGGAGAAGGTGCCGGCTGTCGCGTGCACCCGATACCAGGTTCCTGGTTACCGCTCAAGCCAACCAGGCCTTCCTTCCCTCCGGGGTCGGTGAATTGGTATCAGACTTGTCTGGGAAGGATAAAGCGCTGACTTGTTCATCGGCTGGTCACCGCAAGTCATTGTGTGGCGAAATATGCATTGAAAAATCGCCTCTTCGACATCTCGTAGAAGTAGAATGTGTGGCGAATCCTACAAAGGAGTTGAGTAACGCCGTCCTTTATCCTTATCCTTATAACGTCCCTACTCAAAGTAAAACCTGAAGGGAATCGTTATGACGCTACAACACTAGGGCTTTCCAGTTTTCTAGTCTTCTAATTCTCTAGTTTGCTGATTCCAGCTATTTAGTTTTCCAATTTTCAGGTACTATTATTGGTATTCAGTTTTAAACTCTGTCCAATTCTTATGATTCTTGTTTTTGCTTTTCTTAAATGTTTCTACATAGTTTGCTAAGTAGCACGGACGGTGCTGCGATCCTTACATTCTTCAGTTGATACCTTTTCTTCCTGCTCTATTTACTCTTTCATTTATTTTCTTGGTTGCTCATATAATAAAGATTACATTAATTTATGTTAGTTATCGGGTTTTTGGGCAATCGGTCCGCCGGTTCACCGAAAACCAGCGAGACCTGGGGCCGGATCCATGAACGCGGCCGGAGGTAAATCCTACCCCCATTTACCTCAACGGCCACTTACCCGCCACTTTCGCTGAAGTCACCCCTGTTTCTGATTCATGACAGCCAAAGCAGCTCAGAGCTGGCAACGGATTAGCGGAGGGATGCATTGGGTCAGAAATTGGCGGCGGAGCAAAACCCTCTCCTTGAAGGTACATGTTTCCCTACGATTACGAGAGAAAATGCACGAACCGCGCCGCGTCTGTTTCGGTGCGAGAAAATACCCGCGATCAGGGGCCGTATGCTATTCTCACCCGACTCGGGGACGGTCCCAGCACGAAAAATCGATGGCGCATGATGTGCATACCAGGGATGTGGGCGGAGACCGCCTCATAACCGGCCGGGGACGGTTGGGGAGCGAATAGCATACGGCCCTAGGGGAGAAAATGTCCGCAGCAAGGGGAGAAAATGCCCGCAGCCAGGGGGAGAAAATGTCCACAGCCAGAGGAGAAAATATCTGCGGCCACTGAACGGTTTTCGATAGGGTTCACTATAACAACCACTACAACAAAGCACATGGTAACCACGTGGACAGGGATACGGCATTTTTCTCATGTCGTCGAGTAAAGGGCATGAGAAGTCGCGAGCGTGGCAGCTGAAACTGCGGCACCATCATTTGGATCAGGGGTGTGCGTTGAATTTTTTCGGTAAATTTTTAACGACCACTTTTTAACGAAAAATTTTTGCGTTAAAATCGGTAAATTCGGTAAATTCGTTAAATAAAATGTCCCTTAGCTGCAGTCAATTTGGCTGTATTTTAGTATGTAAAAAGCCAGATCTTTTTCTTAATTGATTCTCTTTTCGACTCCATCTGCTTGACAATTATGTAACAATGTCTTCATCTTCTAATAACAACAGTCTATCGTCAACAAAATAAGCAAGAAGAGCCATTAAGATCTGAAACCAAACAGCAACAAGACCTCTAAAATAGGAAATTCCTTACTATGCCTGGGTTCTTTAGTTGGTAGAAAGTCGTCCACCTTCTGGGAGGATCCAAAGTGCATCGTATCACGGCTCAACGTTTTTTCAGCTTTTTTCTTTTTCCCCAAATTTTGACAAAACATGAACTCGCCAAGTAGACTTTTGCAGCCGAACATTTTTCTATACTGCCATAGTTGTTTTGGGAAACTACAGAATGTTTAACGGGGAATTCAATCAGGCAACGACCACAGCGAATCCCTTGGTACAGTCCGTCTTTGTAGGATATCTATAAAGTGTTGTTATCTTTCCTAATTCTTCCAAGTAGGTTCGCCACTCCTGCCACTCATTTGCGACTTCACAGCAATTAACCACTCAGATCTTCTTCTTGAGGGACCTGGTAACAAACTGTACAGCACATTTGCTTGAGGTTCAGATGTGCTTTGAGCTTTCGATTTCTTCCCATTTTTGTAGAGCACATTTTGGATTGATGAACTGTTTTATAATAAATTTGTAAATTAGATGAAGAAAATCCATAGACACAAACAAAATACTTGTTATAGCCGGACCTGCACCTTCAAAGATATACCATTTCCGTATATCTTAAAAAATCTTTATGCAATGGACTGCATTAAAGTACCAGTTTTTATACTAACCTGTATAATAAATGACAGAGATTGTTCATCGAGTTCATATCTTTTTATGTAATTCTAGTGCTTTTAGCTACATATTTAACTGTTTCTCGTGTATACCGGCCGTTATTCTCCCGAAGGAAACTCCAAAGGAAGTCCTTGAAAAGGCCGAAATAGTTAAGAAAAATCGTTGACATGCACGGCATAAAATTCAGTAAAAGCGAAGCAAAGACAGTACCCGTAGCCGCGCTCTATCAAATAGGCGAGGCTCAAAATTGCCCTAATGTAGTTCTACAGTCACCGGCTGATGCTGCACGAAAAATTCCTCCAACTTTCCGGAAAACTTGCGGAGAAGAGGGAACGAACCCATCTCTTCCCTTGTTTCGTTTCTTGTGCTTGTTTTTTTTTTCTCGCATAGTTTGCGTTTCGTAGAGTTTTCTTCGTGTTTTCTATGCCTTTTCAACCCCACCGGTGAAACAAATATCACAAAAAACTGTGGAAAACTGAATGGCTGGTAATTATAAAGAACTAATTTGCAGCAATCAAACGCAAGAAACGGACCAGGAAGTCGAAATGCACGGAACGACAGCGTAGAAAAGTGGGGTCGCACGCAAATAAATTGGTCAAGGAGCCAGGGGAAAATGCCAACAATTCTTGAAACTCGAGGCCAATATCGATTACCTACCCTGATTCAAGTAAGCAGAAGGTTTCCCCGGAATACTGCAAAAGCTCATTCAAAAAGGTCCAAAATGCATTCACATGGAGAGGAAGCAAACTTCTAAATTTGGTCATAAAATGTCGTTAATGCAGTTTAACGGCATTTTTCGTCGTTAAATTTCGTTAAAAACTTTTAACGAAAAATGTCGGTAAATCCGGTAAATCGGTAAATCGTTAATCGTTAAACGCACACCCCTGATTTGGATTCCCTAGCAGACTTGATGGCCTTACCGTGATAGAGGGTTCGTACGCTAGGCGTCTCCTTGAGCTACGGTAGCATGCTACCGCCCGCCCGCCTCCGCCCCCGGTTACGTACCTTGGCGGGTTGATGATCCCGCCTTGAACGAGATAAAACGGATGAACAAAGCAAACTATGCGCCGCGGAGCAGACTTTCTGTCGTAAGATGACGATTGGGGATTTTATTCATTTTTTGCCTTTCTTTCTCTTTGTTCTTCAAGTTTTCATATTTGAAAGTGTTTTTTTTTTGCTTTGGGACGCTGAGTGACTCCTGGTCTGCATTATGGTACTTCCACGAAGGCAATGAAAACCGAGTTAGCCACATCTACACTAACAAACTACGAAAGAAGGAAAAGAAAAAAGCACATAGGAAAAGTTGAAAAGAGAATATGGCCAGAGCGCAACCTTTGGAGCTGTCGTAGAATAAGGAAGTGTGAAACGGAAGGAAACTTGATGTCTTATCCCTTTCTCGTAACCTCAAAAATATCATTGTTCGACATCTGCTACACGGCAGCAGTGCGTGGTCTCTTGGACTCTTCATCTCCCCGTAAAATCTCGTCGGAGGCGGGCACCGCACCCGGTCAGCCTACGGTAATCGAGCGCTTCGCTCCGCCTTCTTCAGTAGTGGAAGACACCCAGCGTAATGCACCCCGTGATAGAGAAGCTTTGGAGAATGTGAGGAAAGATTCTCGTTATAACAGGCGTGTTCAACGATTAAATTAGCACCGACGGTGTTTTATGTGAAAAGAACACTTGAAAACACTGAGAGGAGCGAAAGGAGCGTTTTCGCCCAGATCTCAATTTCTAGAACGTAAAACTAGAACACAAGCTCATCAATGGAACCTGGTAACTTGGAATTACTTTTCGAAGCATTGAGCTGCGGAACTGTAGGCCACCTCAATTTTTGAGTTTGTTTTTAAGCCACATGAAAATCACATAGAGTGAGCAGTAGGGTACATGTACTTCAAAGTCATGAGAAGTAGAAAATGAGAAAATGACAGAGCTTATTTAGGAACTTATTTACAAATTGGTTTATAGATTTCACTGAGGTTTTATTGAGTCTTTCTGATGAAGTCTTCATTTTTTACCAATCACTTCCTTCTTCACTAAAACAGCAATTGAACATAGATCTTTTAACATTCATTGCTTTTGAAGTGATTCTCATCTGATACACCGTTGGTATCGTAAATACTTGTTGTGCTCTTTTTTATCGTTTTTCTCAGTATAGAACTTCTACAGGGTGAACCAAAATAACGTGGACAAGGTTGTTTCGTCATAATTATAAAACAACCAACAATTCGAGAAAACGTCAACTAAAATACAACAATACAAACATTAGGGCACATGATGTTCAAGTGGTTTCGAAGTGGCCTCTCTTGGAGCGGATGCAGAGGGCCAAATGTCTCGCGAATTTTTCGACGATGGGCCGCAGGTCTTACCTGAGAACAGATTCTGTTCACGGATGAGAAGCTGTTCACCGTGGAGCAGTCGCACAATCGACAAAATGGTAGGATGTGGTCTACAGAGGCTCCAAGCACCTCTGCTGTCGTCCAATACCCACAATCTGTCATGGTTTGGGGCGAAATCTGCGCCAGCGGCAAGACCCCTGGTTTTCGTGGATAAAGGAGTGGAAATCGACGAAGATGTGTACCAGCGAGACATTCTCGAGTCCGTAGTGCTTCTTTGGGTCCACCAGCACTTCGGTGATGCCCATTGGACGTTCCAACAAGACTCTGCACCCGCACATAGTGCGAAGAGTGCGCAGGTGCAGGGCCATTTTCCTCGACTTCATCACACCTTCGGAATGGCCGCCGTATTCTCCGGATTTGAATCCGATGGACTACAGTGTGTGGGCATTTTAGAGGCTAGGGTCGGCGTCAAACGCCACCGCAGTCTCGAGTCCCTGAAGGAATCCTTGCGCCAGTAGTGGGAGTGGTTGTCTCCTGATGACCTGCGGCCCATCGCCGATAAATTTGCGAAACGTTTGGCCCCACCCTGTATTTTGATTCGCTTTGTTGCTGTTTTTCTGATATTTCCACATATCTGAATAAAGGACTTAAATATCTGAATGGTTAGTTGTAACATAGGTTTTACCAAAAACCCTATTAAAATGACCAGAACCTAAATGAGCCGGACAAAAACTCCATGACTACCGAATAGCTTTAGGTTATTGCAGACTTCGCTTAATTAACGTTTTTTCTGACCACATTGTGTGCCTCCGTTTGGCTATCAGTACTGTAATGCGAGTTCCTCGTGGCCGTTTTCGGATAAGCTGTAAAACTCCATGGAGCGTTCTCACTGCCGCATTTTATAGGCTTCCGTAGACTAGTACAGGCTATAAACTTAGCTGGAAGCCCATGACCCTCTACATCTCTTGAAGGATAAGCCTACAAATGCTATGAAATTTGCTCGGCCAAAGTCGGATAGGCCTAAACCAGCTGGACCTAAGACATCCACAAGCTCGGCCTCCTTATCCAATGTTCTGAAATTTCAGGTCCCTCCGTTCGTGGTGCTAGCGACGAGCGAAAATGCGGACCAGTCGCAGCAGATCTGGATGCCGGACACCTTCTTCCAGAACGAGAAGTACGTCTTCTCCCTCATCGTCGCCGCTTTAGTCTCCGTTGCCATCGGCAACTCTTCGGCGGGAAGCCGCTGCCTCTCTTCGCGCCCTCTAATTCACTTACGAGGCCGCTAGTCGAGGTGGTGCCCGCGCTGAGCACCGGCGGCCACCGCTTCAATCTGTGACGAACTTTGGAAAGAAATGCCCCGAAAATAGCTGCTAAGAGCTCGGGAGGGCTCGCCGAAAACACCGCGTGTTCCGCCACGCGGCGTGCTAAGTGCCTTCCGCTGGTCACCTCTTGAGTTCTTTCAGGGAGGCTCGACGGCATCTGATCGACAAGCCGAACGTGCTCATCCGAATCCACAAGGACGGCTCAATTCTGTATAGTGTTAGGTTCGTAGCTTTCGGTTTCTAAGTGGGCGTTCTTGAAAGCGACGTCAAAATCGTCGGCTGTAACGGCCGGAAGTCGGTATGTCCTGGCTGCGAAAGAAACGTATGTCGGCTTCTGCCTGCTTTCAGGCTTGTCCTCGTTGTACTTTGTCACTTAAACTCGAGGGTCGCCCTGTGTGTTCGGTTGTCGTCGTCTCAAAGGAGCTGTAAAGTGCAGAACATTGATGTACAAGGCTGAAAAAACGGACAGCAACAGCAGCAGTAGCAGCTGATTTCGCAGCGCTTCTTAGGTCTTCAGGTGAAGGGACCAACTTGATACTCAACATGGGTAGATAGGACTTGCTGATTCAGCAGGTTATAAGGGCAGATGAAGAACACTCTGGTGTAGCCTCTGGAAAATCCGACATACTCCAAAGGAGTATAAACTGACAAGGAAAGGTTCCCAACTCATGGTGTGCTTTCGCGATGCTATTTTCACAGGATGTAGGGCCCTGTTAGCGGAGTCCAGAACAAGTCAGTTTTTGCTGAAAGCTTTTTGAAGACCTGAAAAAGAGGTGTGAAAATGTGTGCGCAACACTCATCAACCTCCACGATACCTCATGAAATGTCCTCGGCGGCGCAGTCGGTGGGAGCGACGCCTCAAGGGAGCACACCGACGGGCTTCTCAGTTCAAGTCCGAGTGCTGCCGAAATTTTTGCACGTATTAGTTTGTTGCTATTACGCTTTCTCATGTTAACAGGGGCAATTTTAGACCATCAACGCTTACAACAAACCAAGGCTGTCTATTTGCGCCTTCATATGTGCCAGTTTTTTCAACTGTTCATATCTGTACCCCCACTATATCGGACCGTATCACCAATGATACCGTAATGGCACACAAATACGCTTGTGTTACGGTTGAATATTATGAACACGGGCCGTATCGGTACATAACTGTGCTAAAATGTTGTTCTCACCTGAAAGTGTTGTCGCCCGCCTACTTTCCACCTTCACACCGGATTTCATTTCTCCGACAACGAGAGAGATTGCGGTTGCGGATGCCATAAAACGACTCCTCCTGGACGCTATTTATGGAGATATCGACTGTCAGGAAGAAGAGACGGTACAGGTTAGAGTAGTATAATGAAAATGAGACCCTTCTATACGTATCATCTTATTGGTTTCATAGGTGCGTTTCGATGTGGAAGTGGATGTGATATGGTGCACATATGAATAGTTGGAAAACTAGCACATATGAAGGCGCAAATAGACAGCCTTGGTTTGTTGTAAGCATTAGTGGTTTAAAATTGCCTTCCGTGATCATGAGAAAGCATACTAACAACAAAGTAAAAACGTGCAAAAACTGCCACCATTCGGACTCGAACTGAGAACCCCACCGGTGTTCTCCTGCGAGGCGGCGCTCCTACCAATTGCGCCACAGAGGCACGTCTCGTGGGGTGTCGTAAAGATTCATGAGTATTGCGCACATGCCTTCACATCTCTTTTTCTGGTCTTTAAAAAGGCGTTCAGAAAAAACTAACTGTGGTTCTGGACTCCGCTCACAGGGCCCTACATCCTGTCAAAATAGCATTGCAAAAGCTCAACATGAGTTGGGAACATTTCCTATGATTAGACGATGTCTTCAGCCTTCTGCGCAATAGGGACAATGCAGAAACGAGCAAGCATGAAAATATAATATAGCGGTCCTCGAAGAAAAATAGAGCATCAAATAACAAATGACGGTACAGGTTATTAATGTGGCCTACATGGGTGAGCGGGGACCTAGCAGACCAATCAGTCCGCATCGATCGAGTGTACGACCCACATGGGGCGCGTATGGTCCCTTTTATACTTCCGACGCCGAGCGACGCGACGGCATGTAAAGTGGCCAAATTGATCGATCGCGTCGCTCAATCAATGTGGCCACCAAACGTGGCGTCGCGTCGCTCAGCGTCGAAGTATTAGGCCTATGTCCTACCATCGCTCTTCGCTAGCGAAGGCGATGGACAACTAACATAATTGGGGAAGGGACGGTATCAGACGTTGTGGAGGGGCAGACGCCTGTAGCAGTTGTCCGATCCACCGCTAGCGAAGCCTCGCTAGCGGGGTGTCATACTTTTGAGCGATACGGCATCGCTACCGATGCGACCGCGTCGGTAGCGATGCTACGACGCAGCTGCACACAACGCTATTAACTGCGCGCCTATTCGCTAGCTTCACGCTAGCGAAGAGACTTCGCTCATCGCTCTGTTCGTCGCCTTCGCTCGAGGTGAGCGAAGGTATGACATAGGCCTTAGGTTGTCCCATAAGTCCCCGCCGTTTTTTTTCAACGATTCACTGCAGATTTCGCCGGCGGTCTCCTGCATAGGGCTGCATAGCTTTCGAAAGAAAATGATTTGCTCTATCAGACCGTGTATTGCATTTCTTTTTTCATCATGAGTTTTGTCAATTTTTAGGTCGTTGAAGTGGAAAGTGAAAAAGTGAAAAAGTAGCCATTTGCGCACTTGTTCTCTCCGCTTAGGTTTGTAATTTTTTGCGCAGTTTTTTGTAGCATTTGGAAGACAATGTTTTGTACTACAAGAATGTATGTTGGTCCTATTTTCTCACTTGCCCTTTATTGATTTTTAGTCCATCAAATTGGGAATCCCGACTTTTCCGTCCGAATTTTTACCAAAACTCCGGCTCTGTGGTTGGACTTTTTCGCTTGGTGTCATATGTCGTTTGGAAGAAGATGTCTAGCTAAATAAGAATTTGTGTCGCGTTTATTGGCTCACGCTGATTTCTGTCGAATATCAACAACTGAAGAAGGAGAAGGAGTTGTTGGTGAAGGCGATTTTTCCCTTTTTGGCATTTTGTTGATATTCAAAAGAAATCAATAAACGCGGCACACATTCTTATAGAGCAAGACATTCTCTTTCGAATGACATATAACACCAACCCAAAAAGTCCAACCAGAGAGCAGGAGCTGTCGGCAAATATAACCATCCTCCTTCGGACGTCCCAATTTGTTGACCTAAAAATCAATAAAGGGCAAGTGAGAAAATAGGACCAACACATATTCTTGTAGTACAGAACATTGTCTCCCACCCAAATGCTCATAAAAACTGCGCAAAAAGTTACAAACCTAAGCGGAGAGAACAAGTGCGCAAATGGCTACTTTTTCACTTTTACACTTTTCACTTCAACGACCTAAAAATTGACAAAATTCATGATGAAGAAAGAAATGCAATACATGGTCTGATAGAGCAAATCATTTTCTTTCGAAAGCTATGCAGCCCTATGCAGAAGACCGCCGGCGAAATCTGCAGTGAATCGTTGAAAAAAAAATGGCGAAGACTTATGGGACAACATAATATTAAGGCCCCCACAGAGTTATGCGGCAACGCCGCGGCCCTATGCTTAACCATAGGCAGAGACGCAGAGCTCGCCGCCGGTGCCGTCCCTGCCCTATCCTTAACCATAGCGGCGAGCGGCGTTGCCGCAGAACTCTGTGGGGGCCTTTAAGGCCTTGTTTAGTGTGCACGCGACGCGCGACGTGATGCATTCGTAGTGGCCAAATTGATCGAGCGACGCGATTGATCAATTCGGCCACTACACATGGCATCTCGTCCCGGGTCGTGTGCACACCAAAGGATCCCTATGGATGGTGTGCAGACGGTGCGGCGAGCAATATGTGGAGGGAACGGGTCGGCCGCTATGCGTGCCGATGAATCAGCACATCGTTGGACTCAAATGGTCAAACCCTTCAACTCCTCTATGATCTCATCGGTTGCAAGTGTACGATGCAGAGTTTGAGGTGGCCGTGCGAATTCCAGCGCAAGAGAAACAAACACCTGTGCAAAACATTGGAAGCGTTTTGGATACACAGCAAAGGTTCCAAAATGAACAGAAAAGATGGGTGGCTAGCCATAGCTAACGAACTCGCTCCGTTCCTTGATCTCTGTGGATTCCGACTTCAGAGTCTCACGTAAGGGTCCGCGACATGTCTTCTGGGTCACTTACTAGTCTTTTGGTCTATGGGCGACTCTAACAAGTCCTTCTCCGCATCCCTAGGTGAGCCTCCTAGCTTCGGTTACATGGTTTTTCCCTGCTCCACGCGGCCCACTGAATTCGTTCTTTCAATTTGAAATGGTGATTGGTAGAATAATTTTGCATGTTCCTGGCATTCCAGGCTCCGACAAAGGCGATAAAGCCGAAACATCAGCTGAATAAAACTGTGCTATCTCGATTAGCTGTTTCGAGATTGTCACCTGAGAGGAGAGAATCTAGCATCCTATATGATGATGATTGGCTGCCTCCTTTAGCCTTCTTATTTACCGTTCTGAAGAAGTTCCATAAGGGTTGCAAACGAGTAAACACCGTTGTGCAGTGGTTTCGTCGTCTTGGACATAGGTGGGACAGACGAGCCGGGTGGAAGAACTCCTTCGCGTCATACGTATGCGCTGATGTCGATCGGTGACAGCGTGAAAACAAACAGTAAAGGAAGATGGCGGCGACAATGCTTTACCAGGCTCGCAGTTTTTATCTTCGAGTGAACCACGTCATGAAAGCTTATTACATTCATTTATTGTGCCAATTACAGTTGACAGTATGGATGGTGTGAAAGTTAGGCATAATTCTTGGCTGGCGTAGGTCTGGCTTGATGTAGTTCTTGGCTTGAATAGGAGATCCGCACAATTCAACCATAGTTATTGAGAAGATATGACGCATAGTTCTTGGTTTGTGATAAGAGATCCATATAATATAACCATAGTTGATTATGAGATATGGCGAATAGTTCTTGATAAGAGATGCAATGATATATATTATGTATTTATATATAAGGTGCCGATATTCATCCATTCGAACTTGGAGATATATCAGAAGCCGTGCAGAGAAGCCTCAATATTATGATTACAGTAACCAGCACCTCGACATAACAAAATGATATAACAAAATTCTTAAATTATAGTTGTGAAGGCATGTGACTTAGGAATTACTGAAGACAGTGGTTGTGAAGAAGACTGCTATGCTAACTAGAAAATTCTTAATATCTGGGAGAGATGAGTCTGGATTGATTGGGAGTTTCTGTATATGAAAAGGTCGCTGTTTAAACTGTTCCATAGAGTTACACTTCTTACGAGGAAAGAGTTTTTGTACTGAGTCGTATTTGGTTTATCAGGTCTTATCCGATATGGATGTCCAAACGTTATGAGTCAGACATGAATCCTATGTCTTTCAAATATAGCATATCAATGCTTACCATCTCATGCACATCGCTTGCAGACTTCAACCTGTGTAAGAAAACTGAAAAATCAATCTACTTACCTCTTTCAGGTTATCTCTGGTGCTTTCTTGTCCGATGTCGCTGGAGTTCTATCCGTTGGACAGACAGAACTGCCTTATCGATCTGGCGTCATGTGAGTCGATTCAGATGACCTGGGACCGCTGACAGTAAAAGTGTTCCGCTTTAGACGCGTACACGACACAAGACATCAAGTACGAGTGGAAGGCGACGAATCCAGTCCAACAAAAGGACGGACTCCGGCAGTCGTTGCCGAGTTTCGAACTGCAGGACATCGTCACCAAGTACTGCACTAGCAAAACCAATACGGGTACGTGAAATCAGCCGTAGCAGTAGCGGAACCAGCAGCCGTTGTCGCAACAGCGCCTTTTAACCCCTGCTGTCTGTCGCTTTGGCTGACGTCGTCTACGCTTCGATTGTGCGCTCGCTGTTCTATCCGACCGCCGATCGATATCGATCGATCAGCGGTCGATAGAGCGTACTGTACTCTGTAGTTTGTCTGTGCATGCTTCAGGCGAATATTCATGTCTGCGTACTCAGATGGTGCTACGTCGCGAGTTCAGCTATTATCTGCTGCAGGTGTGTGTCTGTCACCTAACGGTGCTTGTTGGTCCTTCGTGCTTTGTGATCGATCCTTGTAGTCTTTTGTATCTGTCTCGTCGTTCTTTCACTAGCTCCTTCCTATCCATACGTTCCCTTCTCTTCTCGGCTAATACTACATTTCAGCTATATATCCCCTCGTTTATGCTTGTCATTGTTTCGTGGGTCTCGTTCTGGCTCGACAAGGACTCGGTCCCGGCAAGAGTCACGCTAGGTACGGTGCTTAAAGATACGCTTTAAAGAGGTCAGACGTACGGGGATGAGACCATAGTCAGACAGAATATGGCGCACCACGGGTGGGGCGGCAAAGCAGGTGAAAACTTCTTGTGAAATCAAAATAGCATGCTATGAAACACTACCCTAGCAACATGCCAGATGCAAGAAGGAATCACAAAACAAAAAGAGAAGCAAAAAATCGCAAAGGGATGTTGTCATCAACGGGTCGAGGAAGTATAACATATAACAAATAACATATGCCTTGGCTCTCTTTCATACTTCAGCTGTCAGCCACTGGTTATCGCGGTGCGCCGATTTATTTTGTGGCGCAATTCAACGAATATTGTGCTCCAGAATTTCGTAAAATCAGTTTTACCGGAGCGAAGCACAAAGGCGCTGCAGCTGCAAGCATAAATTGTGCCTTAAGCAACAGAGTTTTGTGACATGCCACCTTCTTAGAAAATTTTTAACAAGTTGCTTGCAAGCTGGAAGCTGGTTATATATATATATATATATTTATTTATTTATTTATATAGACTCAAACTAGTCATTTGCAAGCTGCTGCAAACTAACAAAATGACCTCGCAGGTGACGCACATGAAGACCGCGGTAAGTCATAGTAACCTATTGCTAGTATAAACCGAACTCGCATGTAACTTACATGAAGACCACGGTGAATCGGAGAAGATAAACGAGAACAAATTGACAACATCTATAAGGAATTAGGCAGAACAAATCCTAGAACAGCTAGGAGAGGAGCCAAAGAGGTGCAGAAGGGGAACCAATCACCCTGTAAGACCCCGTTTATACTTCGACGCTGAACGACTCGACGTCACGTATTGTGGCCACATTGATCGGGCGACGCGATCAATTTGGTCACAATGCGTGGCGTGGCGTCGCTCGTCGTCGAAAGTATAAACGGGGCCTAAAGAATGCGTTTCCGCTTCTGCCTCATACAAGGCTAGTGATGACGCATTCGTGTTATGAAATCACGCTACGTAATTCGAATCCTCACCCGCGTACATTTCGCGTCTAACGTCAAACGTGAACTTGCAAGTTACATAACCACGAGACGTACTCGCATGTTACTTATTTTGGAGATCTAATGGCGCTAGTAATGTTCAAAATTTATGTCTGCAGGCATAAACTGTCCCTTGCAGAAACATTTCTTGCACGCAGGCTTCTTCCAGGTTTTCACACTGCGACTGGTTACCTAAAACCTTTAAATTCCTGAGTTCAATCTTTCACGTTAGTTAACCGTGAGAAATTAGTCGCAGGTAACTTATTTTAGAGGTCCAGAGCCGTGAGTTACTTATTTTAGGGCTCATAAAGCTCAACTAACTTGTTCAAAAATTTTGAGTTGTCGCCTTTAGCGAGGCGTCCACGGCAGCCTCTAGCGGTAGCAAATCTCGAACGTTTACGGTTCAGGTTAATGTACTCGAAGTTGTCGGCGGCATTCTGCCACATCGCATTGCACGATGCCGCTCTGGATTGTTTTCATTTTGTGCATGTATTTGCTAATGGATTCAGTTTAAGTTCGACTACTTTTGGTCACGATTGGTCAGGGTTTAGACCACAAAAGTTCCAGCATATTTATTTATTTATTTATGCGTCAAAAGGCGCGCTATTACACCAAAGAAGAGTAGGCAAAACTCTTAGCTCAAACAAACTTAACAGTAGACACTTCAAGCTCAAAATGACTAAAAACTAGAAAACAAGCTAATATAAAACTGAAGAACATACATTCCGAGCACTCGCTTACAACGTAAATTTTGTAGGCAAAAGGAGACGGCGCAGGAGGGACATGCTGAGACTGATAACGATAAATAAGAACAGTAAAATTTGCATATGCATTTTCCAGTAACTAAAGTCTGACAATGAGAGACATCCAACAGCTGACAGCCACACCTAAGGATAAGAGATTGGTCATGCCCTCTCCTGATAATGCTCCTAGGAGTTGACCAGCGAAAGAACGAAGCATAGCTGTAACTGCTAAGCTTGCCTGGCAGCCGGGCTGAGCCAAAGAGGTGTGTCCAGTCATAAGTTGAGTTGATGGGCTTCAAAAACATAGTATGTACTGTTTAGGTTAGAAGGAAACACCATCACATTTATTTACCCTAACTATCCAACAATTTGCCTAGCTGTTTGACGCCTTGAATACAGGTCGAAAAAAACCGAAAATGAACAGAAGCACAGAACTCGGAATGCTCCTCTATAGAATTATACTACCTAACATATAATATATCAGAGACACCAATAGCAGATAGAATGTCTATTTTCTTTAACACAGTCAGAATTGTGTGGATGTTTGGCACTGAGCTGGAGGAAAAGGTTCAAACCATTTCGTACAGCGAACACAGAAGAATTATAGCAATAGAGCCGTATTCGTTAGACACTCTGCCTCACTGCAGATCTTATTCCAAACGCCTTCGCTTTCCATACAGTTGCAAAGCCGAAACAGCAATCCCAGACGCTACCAAGTCTTTAAAGCCGGTGATAGTCTTGGTGTTTTTAAATCTCAAAAGAGAGGGTAGCGCTGCGCTGTACAACGAGATATATTGCTATCCATGCTCGGCTTTCAGAGAATCCTGGCATGATGTAAAATACTGATGTATTGTTAACTTTATATGTATTGTTAACTACCAATTTTGATATCTGCTTTTATTGAGGCTAATACTTCGACATCTTTGCATTCTTAAACATCTGAGACCAGATTCATCAACCGCTTACCGGCCGGTAACAGTATATCGGTTACAGTATCTGTCTCAGTATCTCTCTGGGCTCAATCACAAGCGTGGAGGCACTCCATACTCAGTCCAAACACTAAATGGAGTTGAACACCTGCAACGTAACAGGTATACCTGAACCTCTACCGTGACTATTGCGGTCTACTTCCTGAAATAAAGAGGAAATTTAGACGTAAAAGCACGCAAAGCCTCAAGCTACGTCCACCAGCCTCCGCCGCAACGCACACGTGCGCGTCGACAGGTTCGTCGTCGTAGCATACGTGCAGGGACGCCTGTGGGCTCCACGTATCGATCCACGGCCACTGTACGGCTATCCCTGTACGTATCGCCACGGTGAACCTGTCGACGCGCACGCATGCGTTAGGCCTCTGTTATACTCCCGCGGGAGCATCTGCGGAACGTCCGCGGACCAATGGTGCACGGCGGAGGCGGGCGTGGCGAGGCGCGGCGATTGGCCAGGTGAGGAGTCTCGGCGCGATTCCCGCCCTTCCGCGGATGCTCCCGTGGGAGTATAACTCAGGCCTTACGGCCGGAGGGCGCCGTGGCCCCCCGCCTTGGGATTGAACCTCTCTCTGTATCACTTACTACGTAGGCTGATATAGTGAATGCGCTGTGAGATGATACTGGCGGTATCGTTGACGAATCTGGCTCCTGGAGAGTTTGAAATGATTTAAGAGATGTCGTGCTATAGAGGTAAGGGCATTATTGTCCGAAAAAGCTTTAAATGAAATTTGTCGCTAAGCAAATGCTAATGCTTTCGATAGCGGCCCTTCTGGTAAATTTTAAAATCCTGCAGCCAAGGGAATATGTATAAAACTTGACAATGTCACACTCCGTACGTCTGACCTATCCCAAGTGCCTGCCGCGACGACATAGGAGCTCGTTGCCGGGTAGTGCTGTTAGCCTCTCGGGTCGGAGCGAATGTTGTGTGATTTCAGGAGTCACCACTCTGCTCACGATGACGACACAGGAAAGCCGCCTCTATTTGTCTATGTTGTCTTAGAGGACGTGGTAACCTCCCTCCATTGCTAATGACTAACATCTTCTCGTTTTTAGAGTTCTGGTATCAATGCAAAGCTGCCGCCAGTCAGCTACACCAAGGCATGTTCTGCGCGCTGCTCTCTGTCGCTTCCTATACCATCGGTTTTCTGCGGACGAGCACGGGGGAGAGGCTAGATATTTGCTACAAAAAGCATTACGCATCCTGAAGGGATCACTTCTTTTCGCTTTCTGGAGGTTGGGAAGATACTAACCAGTATGAAGAACACTGTGTTTAGTTCAAAGCAATGAGTAATGTAGTAGCGCAGCAATGCTGTATTGACTAACATTCTCGCTAAAAGGGCACTGTGATCAGTAGAAAAGTTTCCATTAGGTTGTAGGCTTTCCCGCCGAAATCTGTTTGAAATTCGACATGGCAGTAGCACGTGCATAGCGTCCTGCGGTCGATATGGAGCTTATCATTACATCGCGTCGCTGGCCGCGGGCTCACGAAACACTCTCTAAGATCTCGTTTATACTTCCATCGCCAGGTGAAGTGTTTTCAACGAAGCGATGCGTCCCATCGCGTCGCGTTGTTTCGGACGGCGATGATGAACACTCCGAACAGCCGACGACGCCCTCCGCGATTATGCACCATCGCGTATTTGCACACACGTAATTCTGCCCACACTTCCGGGTCCACCGTAAGGCATATTGTACTCCCGCGGAACCGTCCACAGACGGCCGGGAATCGCGCAGAGTCCCCGCACTTGGCCAATCGCCGCGTCCCTCTACGTTCGCCGTCGCCGTTCGATGCTCCCACGGGAGTATACCATAGGATGGAGCAACAATACCGTCCCCAATCCACCGTGATCGCTCGCGTTGCGCGCCAACCAAGCAAAGGCTCTATTGGGCAGATTCCTAATGGGCTTTAACAGCGTTCGCATACCGACCCGATTTCCGCTGAACGACCTTCGCTGACGAACATTGTGCTATGAACTCCAAAACGATAGTTGAAGAAGAGTTAAAAGCGAGCGATGGAGGAGCCGCTTTGAGGTGGAACTCTAAACGTCCCGTAAGATAGGAAGCCTTGAATTCCAAAAACATATCACACATTAAAGCTCAACGTTTTTCTCATGATTTTCTGAAAGTATAACCTGTGCCCAAGCTTGGGCTACTGTCAGAACCAACAATCTAAACCGAGACTCCTCCAGTAATGATCTCGTGCTCGTCCCTGGAAGCCCTGCCAAGCCCCTCTAATCCGACGACGCTTTGTTAAGGCGATTGATGTGTGGATCGGTGTGTGTCTGGCGTTCATATTCGGTGCTCTGCTCGAGTTTGCGCTTGTCAACTATGCCGCACGCAAGGATATGAGCAACTGCGGTCAGCGCATGGTGCGTGTAAGTGTGGCGTGGCCGCGTCGCAACGCGCCGCGGCTCGCCGCTGACTGTATATAGCATTTTCACGTCAAATTGGACACTATTAAACAAACATGGCGCAAACAAGGAAAATTTGGTTTAGCTTCCTCAGAAGTTTTTAGATCGTCTGCACGAATGCGCTTCCGCACACTTTTGCAGCAACCTCTTAGGCCTCGTGCATACTTCCCGTCGCCGACATGGAATCGAAGCGATGAGTTTTGCAGAGCGACGCGAAAGAATTTGAACTTCTCAGTGCTGGTCGCGTCGTCCATCGCTCTGCAGTGGAGCGTGGAAGCGATTCGTCCAGGACCAACGCTAAATACCGCGCGGCGCGAAGAAGTATGCCTTGCCCGCGATGGGCGCGGGATGCATCGCGCATGCCGATCTCCACTGTTGCGGGGGCTGCGGCGAAGTTTCCTTTGACTATTCGACCGCGTGCTGCGGAATGGCCATGAACTGAGCGCCGCGATGGCATCGCGGCGAAGGAAGTATGCCCTCCGGCCTTAGGCCCCGTTTATACTTCGACGCCGAGCTTCGCCACGCCACTTATAGTGCCCATATTGTTTGAGCGACGCGATCGATCAATTTGGCCACCTCACATGCCGTCGCGTCGCTCGGCGTCGAAGTATAAACGGGGCCTTAGGCCTATGTTATACTTCGGCAACGCTGTTGGCGGCGACGTCGGCGACACTGCTACGCCCGCGCAACACAGCGTCGCCGAAGGATTAGGTTGTCACATAAGTTCTGTCCGATTCCGATAGGCGTTACTTTGTGATTGTTTTTCATGTATAGGGAAAGTAATTGAATATATTTTGTATACTATTTTGTAGCGCTCGTTTCGCTCTATAAAACTTGGTGTGTTGCTTTTAAAAACTCGTGAGCATTGCTTCGTTTTAGGTGCTGGACGAAACCATGGAAAAAACGCACTTGCGGGTAATAATGCTTCATCAGTTCAAGCTTCGCCGCAGTGTTAGCGAGGCAACTCAAAACATCAAGATGGCATGGGGAGAGGACTCCGCTAACGAACGCACCGTGCGCAGATGGTACCAGAAGTTCCGGGTTGGAGACGTGGACCTCGAAGACAAGGACCGCTCAGGACGACCAGCCAAATGTGATGACGGACGGTTGAAAGAACGAGTTGAAGCCGATTCACGAGGAACTGTGCGTGAGATGGAGAGAGAACTTCAGGTCAGTCGTACAACCATTTCGAGGCACCTAGAGGCGATAGGAAAGGTGAAAATGCTGGATAAGTGGGTGCCCCACGAACTCACTGAGGAGCAGCAGAGGTGTCGCCTGGAGATCTGTTCTTCCCTTACTATAAGGAACGAAAACGATCCATTTCTTGACCGGATAATTACCTGTGACGAAAAATGGATCGTGTACGACAATCGAAGAAGATCAGCGCAATGGCTGGATAAGGAAGAACCGCCGAAACACTTTCCCAAACCTAGCCTTCATCCGAGGAAGGTCATGCTCACTGTCTGGTGGGCTGCAACTGGTATTATCCACTACGACTTCTTGAAGCCTGGTGAAACCATCACGGCAGAAAGGTACTGTCGTGAATTAGACGTGGTTCACCAAAAGTTGCTTGAAATGCGTCCTGCACTGGTGAATCGAAGAGGACCGATCGTTCTTCACGACAACGCCCGTCCACATGTCTCGCATCTGACCACCCAAAAATTAAACCAGTTGAGATATGAAGTTGTCCCGCATCCCGCTTATTCACCAGACCTAGCTCCAACGGACTTTCATCTTTTCAAGCATCTCGATGGTTTCCTCAAGGATAAAAACTTTACTAATGTAGCAGATATCGAAATTGCTTTCGAGTGTTTCATTGCTTCTAGAAATTCAGATTTCTTCCGAAATGGAATTAATCTTGTATATCGTTGGCAGAGGTACATTGATTGTAACGGTTCTTACTTTGATTAATAAACTTTATTTTCTGCTGAGATATTACACCGCAAAGTTGCCGTCGAAAATCGGACAGAACTTATGTGACAACCTAATATAACATAAGCCTTAAAGCGTGCCGTTTCGAGTCCTGCTGGGGGCGAGCGGCGCCGGCAGTAGGCAAAGGCACTGTGCCCTTTCTAGTCGGGACCTACCGCTGCTATTGGCTTTTTCGCCCTCTTTCTGCGCTCTAGCTAGTCCCTGCTGCAGTCAGCTAGAGCGCAAGCAGAACACTGCTATGGCAAATCAGCGGCAGCGGCAATAATGGTATGAATCACACACACACATACACACACACACACACGCACACACACACACACACACACACACACACACACACACACACACACACACACACACACACACACACACACACACACACACACACGCTTTTGCAGCAAAGTGGCGGCATCTTGCCGCGAAGTGTGCGGCTGAGGCACGGCACCGTTCGCCGTCACTACTCAATGGCTAAGGATAGGGCCGCCGCTTTGCCGCAAAAGTATGCGGAGACCTTAGGCACAACAAGCCAGCAGTAATTTATAAACAAGGAACAAAAAATTATTCCAACCAACCTTCTTGCAAAGTCTCTAATGTAATGTGGAATTCTGAAAGCGTCAAGTTTGGTTGGAAGAGTGTCCAGTTTGATTTGAAAAGTGTCCAATTTGACGTAAAAATGACATACATATCTGTGTGTATGTGCGTGTGCGGTGCCGGCGACAGAGCTCTAAACCCTTCAGATGAAGCAGTTACCACAAGACGGCTATCGTCCACTGCCCGGTCATCAGCCGCGGACATCGTTCTGTTGTCGCATCTTCGTCCGACGCTACAAAGAACGCTCGAAGCGCATCGACGTCGTCTCTCGTCTGGTAACCGGCTCGCTCTCACCCTCTATTCTTGTCCATTGTGCTTCAATGTGCTTCAGAAGAATACCATGTGTCTGTTTAGGTGTTTCCCATTGGATATGCGTGTTTCAACGGTGGGTGGTCCGTCCGTCATCTCATGTCGCGAGCCTCGCGTGTGCCAACATCCTCTGTATTTCAGTGTTATATTGGGCTGTCTACCTGATGTGAAGCATGGCATTCTCTACCCGTTGCGTCCATTCATCGTCTCGTCATCATCGTCCTTCATGTATTATCGTCATCGTCTTCTCATCGTATTCTTCCAAATCACTGAACTGCTCCTCTGCGTCACCACCTCGTGTGCCTTACTGGTTGTTTGCAGGAGAATACAGTTGTGCCCGGGTCAAACTTCTCTTGCGAAGGGAGTACAGGTGAGCAATTGAAGTTTTAGACTATGTATTCCTCAGGCCCGGTTCGGCAGACTGTGAAAGTAGATGTACGGAGCATTCATGGAGGAATGATTAACGTTATTTTCTAACAGGGAATGTTTTCCGCCACTCACCTTTTCGTTCTGCGAAATTTTTGAAGTGTTCCGGAACCTTCCAATAACACATATGTAGGCTGACCTATGACCTACATTTATCACTACTGTCGTTGTATTCCGTTACGACACCTCATGTTCCCTTGGCAACGCTAAATTTACAGTAAAATTCGAATGAAAGGAAGATGCTCACGAGGCAATGCATGGGAAACACTTCAAGATCACACTGTATTATAGTAGTTCATAATGATCAACGCTAAGGTCTATAATTTTTACGGGACAAACAGCTTTGCATAGCCCTTATCGATTATTGTCATCCTTAACTCCAAGCAGCCCTCTTGAAGATTGAGAAAGGTAAGTGGCTAACCTCAATTTGCCGAGATCTACTGTTTTTTAAGCGTACAAGGATGTGCAGGCCAATGGAGGAGAATATGATAGAAAGAGAAAGCAACGAACGCGTAATACGACACCCAGGCAGGATCGTGCTATTCATCGCCTTTCATTAAAAGATCGTTTCAAAACGGCTGCTGATATTCACAGAGAAATAACAGCAAGCGGAACCATACGACTTTCGGTTCGAAGCACTCGGAATCGTTTAGCTAAGTTTGGATTGAGAGGACTCGACGAAAGCGGCTTGTCTCGTCGTGGAATCGAATAGCACGCGTCAGATTCGCAAGAGAACATCTGGAGTGTGGGGCCGAAGATTGGGAAAAAGTGCTATTTTCACACGAATCGAAGTTCAACAGGCCCGGAGTATGTCTCGGCGACGGAATATGCTATGTTTATCGATATGTCGGTGAGGAATTCAATCCCAATTGCACTCAACGCACTGTCAGAGAAGGAGGTTCGGTTATGGTATGGGCGGCAATGAGCAGACGCGGGCCAGGGCCAATACATCGAATCCTCGGAACTATGGACCAATACCTGTATACGGACATTCTAGAAAATGTGATGAATCCGCACCCTCGCAAGGAAATGGGAAGAGGCTTTATTTTCCAGCACGACAACGACCCAATGCATACCAGCCGAAAGGTCAAGCAGTGGCTTGAGGCGAAAAGGATCAACGTTTTGAAGTGACCTGTGCAGTCTCCCGATTTAAACCCTATAGAACACCATTGGAGCGACATGGACAAGGTGGTAAAGCGCTTGAGACCGAAGAATCTTCATGAATTGGAAGCAGTCATCAAGGAAGCGTGGAATTTTATCCCAGTGGAGCGATGCATGAAGTTGGTCGACTCAATGCGGAACCGATGTCTGGCTGTGATTAAGAACAAGGACTATCCAACCAGGTTCTGATCGATCAGATCTTAGATAATAAATGTGTTCTGATGATCTATTGTAATACTATGTGATTTTGAGGAAGTGTTTCTCATCCATTACCTTATGACCATTTTCCCATTACTCAAGTTTCTCTGTAAATTCAGCGTTAAAATTCTCTACAACAAGCATTAAGTTGCTTATTGTAGAGAATTTTCAGAGAATTCTAGAAACCTACACAATTCTAGAAACCTATACAATTTTTCTCTTGACTCCTTTGTTCCAAACCGCGCGGAAGTAGGTGTCCGAAAATATTTTGCCGCCACTGTATGTGAAGCGATAGGTCCAACCACTGTCTCTTACGACACAGCGAGGGTATTGTTCCAGAAGTTCAGGAACGGAAACTTCTGCTTGGAGGACCAACCACGATCTGGAAGTCTAGTTGCCGTGAATGAGGAGCGCCTTCTAGAGTTGGTTCAGGAGGATCCCGAGCACTGCAGCCGTGAACTAGCAGAGGAACTCGAGTGCAGTCATGGCACCATTGCTCAACACCTGCGTGGCTTTGGGAAGACATGGAGTTGTGGTTCATGGATACCGCATGAACTTAGTGGCCATCAGCGGCTATAGGTGCGCAAGGATGCGTGCATAACTTCTCGACTTTATGGCGGATTTCTTGTTGTTGTGAGAACCTGGTTACTGGCGACGAAAAGTGGGTGGTCTACTTTAACTACCCGCGCAGGCGTTAGTGGCCCAGTCGCAGCGAAGCAGGAATTCCCACACCAAGACTGCAACTTCACCCAAAGAAGGTAATGTTCAGTGTCTGGCGGAATTGCAAGGGAGTCATTCACTGGGAGCATCTCTACTGCAGGCAGTTGGATCGCGTTGAAGCAGCTCTTCGTGGGAAACGAGACGAGATCTTCTTCCTTCAGGACGATGCGCGCCTGTTTCGGTTGGCGAGCTCTGGCCCACCCGCCATATTCACCCGGCCGTACTCCAACGGACTGCCCACTGATTCTTTCGTTTTTCGAACCATTTGCAGGAGAAGCAATCTGACGGCAGAGAGCAACTTGAAAAAGGCCTCGCTGAGTTTTTTTTTGTCAAAACCCAGGAATTCTATAGAAGTGGGATCTACAAATTACCTGACAAATGGCAATATGTTGTGGATAACAACAGTCATATGTTCTTTACTTGCTCTATATGTGGAACAGGAAAAATGAAATTGAAAAAATCTGCACAAATGGCGGAATACTTTCCTTACAACCTAATACATCTATCTGGAATTAGAACGCGAAAATCATGGCCGTAGTCGCTACAGGGTCTAACCCTAGCCGTTGTCCTCTTCTTGCCCAATTTTATTCAAAAGTGTATCCTTTAACTGCTGTGATTTCAGTTACTACCTCATCCAGCTCTACATTCCATGTATTATGTTAGTGGTCGTCTCATGGGTATCGTTCTGGCTCGACAAGGTCGGTTACCTAACGAGCGCCTCTTCGCCCGTTGCTTTAGATGGGCAACGTGACGTATTCAGGATGCGGTGCCGGCTCGAGTGTCGTTGGGAGTGACGACGTTGCTCACCATGACCACGCAAGCTAGCGGTATCAACTCCAAACTGCCTCCCGTCTCCTACATCAAGGTAAATGAACAAAAGGATGCTACTGCCACCTCGGGAGCTTTACAGTCACAATCTTCTGAACAGCCCCTTACTTCAGGCAGTAGACGTGTGGATCGGCGTGTGTCTGGCGTTCATCTTCGGCGCGCTGCTCGAGTATGCCGTCGTGAACTATTACGGACGGAAAGAATTCCTGCGGAAAGTAAGTCTTCCTTCGCTACATGTCGCGAATATGAACAGCATTGGAAAATGGAAGCGAGCCAGGCCTTATCAAATGAAAGAGGAAGTGTGCGGCTGGCAGCCTGACTGACTGGCGTTTGCCTACGATTGCTTAGGAATGTCTGGCGCGCTCAAACATTCCAATGCTGCCCATATTCACGACATGGTCCCATCTTCAGTGCTCTGGTTCTAGAGGTCCGTCTTCTTTTCAGGAAAAGAAGAAGAAGACCCGGTTAGACGACTGTGTCTGTCCGTCCGAGCGCCCCGCACTACGGCTCGATCTCAGCAGCTATCGCCGGAGGGGTTGGGCCCCGTTGAATAGGTTTGTCAAGTGAACGTTAGCCGCTTTTACGGTTTTTTTCTGTCCATGGATTCTTTGGGACTGTCTCAGCTCTCTGCGTGTGTGGTACGGTGGCAGTTGGCGCTGTTTCGGCGCGACGACGAATCGATTTAGGTTCGACCTCACTCCCAAGGTCCACCAGGCCTACCGTACCGGTGATCCACGATTTTATACCTGATTTGTCTTATAAGAGCAACATTCCCATTCAGCTTCAAGTGCATCATGAGAAGCAGTGTTTCCGCAGCTCTCCACGAAAGTTGAATTCATGGCTCATCCCATAGGAGTAGAACACGTAAGATGGCCATACCTGGTGCAACGTTGAATGAAGACAAAGAGTGGACAAAGAACGACTGAGAAGCATTTTAATCAGCATTTTAAGCAGCATTTTATTTGATTTCAGGCCAAGCTAAGCCTCTCTAAAGTCACTAAGCCAAATACGAGTTAGAAAGAGAGACATCAGCATTCATCTACCCCCAGTGGGATGCGCCATGCATTCTATCTCCACGGGGTAGTTTGAATACGTTTTGGCCTACCTAACGACTTGTAGTTGCCAGCCAATTTACAAGCCAGTGCTTTACTCTTCCCAAATATGTCTCGTACCAGCTCGTCTATCCTGGAGCATGGAAGGCTTGGTTAGCCCGGAGATGATCCGAGCTAAGAACCTCGTTCCTGGCACCTGCGCGTTCTCAGACTGTGCCACCATGCGCCATGGTGAAAACTCACCGTAGGGTAGTAATGTTCAAGAATTTTTCCCTTCCAGTGTAGTCCTATTCTTTACGGAAAATGCCGAGAAGCATCGTGAAGCATTGGCATCTACTCAGCAGATAAGCAGGAGTAGCGCAGTAAGCAAGATTCGCCGGTCTCGCTCACATCGCGGATCGATTTTGGGTCCGATGGGCAACTGGGCCTTTCTGGGGCCAGACTCGTCAACCGCTTGCCGCCCTTCATCAAGAAAATACCGTCAAAACCCCTGATACGGCATTCATCAGCATCAGGTTTGGCGGTATTTTCACCGTTAGAAGGCGGTAAGCGGTTGATGAATCTAACCCTTGGAGAATTAGCCATCCGAATAGGCCAAAAAGCAGAAATAATTGTGTAGGCCAAATACTTCCAGGACGGCTGCTGTGAGTGGCATTTATCAAGTAGAACTAGAGTGCATGGCGCATTCTGGAGGTTCGACCTGCCCGGACCTCCAGAATGCGCCATGCACTGTCCTAGGATCGTGAAACATCACCGTAGGGTAGTGATGTCCTAGAACTTTCCCACATGCATATCGTGGGGTACAAGCCCCAAATCAGACCTTCTGGAGGTCTTCTGAGGCTGGACGAGGCAGTGGAAGTCATAGCTTCTGACTTCTTCACAACCTCCTCAGGTCTTCTCAAGATGGCATCCTATTAGGTTGTAACGAATTAAATGGCACTGGCTCGCGCCATTTTTTGGCGCGTCTTTACGCGTTTGATCAAGAACAAACCGTAACATGTGGCATATCGTTTAGAAGCGCAAACTTTGCTCTACCGGTGAGTTCCAAATTTTCTATGTAAAAGTGGGAGAACTTTAGAGTTTTATTGACTTTTTTGCGGATGGACAAAAGGGTAATCCGAGGCATTTACTCGTATGAATTCAAGCTGGGCACTACAGCTAAGGAGGCGGACGAGAAGATCAACGCCGCATTCGGTCGTTCCACAATTCGGACGGCGTATCGTCGGTATCAGAAGTTCCGTAATGGAGATGAGAGCTTGGAAGAACATGAAGGTCGTGGGAGGCAGTGATGTTGATGAGGACAAGCTGAGAGATGTGGTAGAGGATCCACACAAAGGTACCAGGGAGATAGCGAAGGTTCTTGGCGTCAGTCACAACACAGCTGCCCGGCATCTGAAGGAAATTGGAAGGACCAAAAAGCTGGAAAGATGGGTGCCTCACGAGCTGTCTGAGGAGCAGAGAAACCGACGATATGAGATCTCGTCCGCACTGCTTCTACGGAACGAAACGGACCCATTCCTTGATCGCATCGTAACCTGTGACGAGAAATGGATAATGTACGACAACAGGCGACGATCGGCACAGTGGGAGGACAGCGATGAGAGCCCCAAGGTTTTTGCGAAGCCGGAATTGCACCAAAAGAAAGTAATGGTGACAGTATGGTGGTGTTCGCTGGGAATTATTCACCACAGCTTCCTCCCTCCCGGTGAATCCATCACGACAGAGAAGTACTGCATTGAAATTGAAGAAATGATGAAAAAGTTGAAGGATATTCAGCCGGCCTTGGTAAACCGAAGGCGAGTTCTCCTTCTGCGCGACAATGCTCGCCCCCATGTAGCATGAATGACGTTGCAGAAATTGAATGAGCTGAGCACTGAAACTCTACCACATCCTCCGTTTTCTCCCGACCTCTCCCCAACAGACTACCATTTCTTCAAGCATCTTGGCGACTTCTTGGTAGGGAAAATATTCAAATACCAACAGGATGCCGAAAGTGCCTTCGAAGATTTCGTCAATACCAGAACTTCTGATTTTTATGCTACTGGGATAAAAAGCTTGTGTCACGTTAGCGAAGATGTGTAGAATCAGAAGATTTTTATTTCGATTAATAGACTTGCCTACAAGCCGAGATATTGACTGTTTAAATTTACAGTGGTTCAGTGCCATTTATTTCGTTACAACCTAATACAAAAGTCACCTGTTATGCCCTAAGAGCTGTCGATTTATTCGTGAAGACTCCAGCAAAGCCTTCATCCATCCCTGCTACGTGCCAAAGTAGCCCAGTGAGCTCTCCTCCAGAAAGGTGGAGAGGATTAGGTTTCCAGGCCGGTCGCTTCCTACGACCAATTTTGCTAATCCGAAGGGCTGGAGGTCTGTTGAGACTAGGTGTGGAGTAAATCTGTGGCCGTGTGATCTGTCGCCTTCTCTCGCTGCACTTGTACCGACTGCTAAAAATGCTGACAGAAATGAACCGCTCATTGTGCATCGATAATGTTCATTTTTGACCGAAATTGACCGATTGTGGCGATCGATAATGAATAATCATTCGACATTAACATCGTCACCCATCCCTGGCGCGTGCCAAAGTAGCCCAGTGACCTCTAAACTTTCTCAGGAGCGATGGCTATGTGTGGAGCAACACTATCCCTGGTGCGTGCCAAAGTAGCCTAATAAGCTCCAGACTTGCCAGAAACAAGAACTATCTTTGGAGATGTTCTTTCGTTGAAGATGAACTCCATGTTCTTCTCTTTCAGGTTGCTAGATGTACTGGGACGAAACGCCGATCTCTCGCGGAGAGTGGATCTGATGTCGCGGATCACTTTCCCGTCGCTCTTCATGGCATTTTTAGGTACGTCTCTTAGGCTCACCCTCACGCTTTGCCATTGTTTCCGCTTTCCGCCTGGTATACGCCATGCATGTTTCCCTCGCTTGGATCCTCAGTTGGAATGTAAACTGTGTACTTTAATTAAAAATAAGTCATGTAGAGGTTCATATAAACTTATCATCATGCATTGGCCTGACAACCAGAGTCAATTGCCTTCTACTTCTGAAAAAAAGCGACCAGTATTCGAAGATGGCACGTGTAGCTCAGTCGGAGGAGGCGCTCGTCGGTTACCACGTGTACCTGTAATCGATTTGAAGTTCAAGTTCCAGCCAACCACCCGCTCTTTCGAAGTTGGCAATTGGTAGCTGACTTGTCCGGAAATAATAAAACACTAATATATTTATCGATTAGACTCTGCAAGTCACTGTGCATAGAGCAAAAAGCATTTCAATCGCCTCCACGGTATCAACAGATGTACAGTGCATAGCGCATTCCCTAAAAGAGTGATAAGTGCCGTAATTTATCATTGCACCTTTTTCTCTTTACACCCAAATTAGAAGAACTGCAGCAGTGACACTGACCGACTTCTCTTTATGTTGTGTATGAACGAAATTATGTTCTTTAATCCCGCCCAGAGTGTAGAACTCCGCCCATAATAGCTAGAAAGAACCTGGTACTGGAGTTAGAGGAATAGACATTACCTGGTTTACACATTCCCTCTCTTAGTCGGCGATCCGCGCAATACAACAACAGCAGTTTTCATTAGCTGTATCATGTGCCAAAGTGACCCATGGTGTGGTAAGCCCTATCATAAAGGCGGGTAATCGAGCATAGTGAGACATTAAATCGCGGTGTTTGATCGTCTCGTGTTTCTTGGTTTTATAATCTGCTCCGTAGAGCATCGCAGCAGCTTTTAGTTCGCTCCGGTACGTGCCAAAGTGACCCAGGGTGTGCTTAATTCTATCACTTTGGCTGGTACTAGAGCGTAGTTAGAACAGATAAACTTCGTGTGGATCATATCCTATCCCTTTGTTTGTGATCATCTGAACAGGACATCACCAACTTTTCGCACGCCCTGCCACGTGCCAAAGTGACCCAAGGTGTGATACGACACCTTCTATTACAGCTGGTTATCGATCTCATTTCGTCAAACGCCATGTGGAGTATATTCAGCCCTTTCGTATACGGTCTGCGCAGCAAACACCGGCAATCTCTAGTCAGTCCCATCTGTGCCAAAGTAGCCCAAAGTGTGGTAGGACCTAAATAGCTAGACGGATGGTTAGACGGATAAACATCTACGTCCTCGCTCGGTTAAGATTTGCCCAACAGAGCCCTTGCAGCTCTCGGTTTGTCGTTCGCGTGCCAAATTGACTCAAGATGTTCTCTACATTCCAGACGAATGACGAATTCTAAATTTCTGCTTAACGACCTGTGAACGCTAAAAAAATGCAGGAATCCTACTATATCCTACTATATATAAAGGAGCAAGCGTGTGTGTGTGCGTGCGTGTTTCCGTCACAACTGGAATGGAGGCACTGAGTAGCCGAACACGTCGGCAACCGTGCATGGCGAGGCGTCGACGTGCCGAACACGTCGGCAACCGTGCATGACGAGCCGTAGACGTGCCGAACACGTCGGCAACCGTGCATGGCGAGCCGTAGACGTGCCGAACATGTCGGCAACCGTGCTTGGCGAGCCGTAGACGTACCGAACACGTCGGCGGTACAAACTTCAGGCCTGGGGGTAATCGAGGTCGCTGAACACGAATCCGAAGTTTACCGATCGATATCGATCGATATTATCGATTTTTTGAGGATGGCGTTCAAGTGGCGCGAAACTTCGGCCTTGGGGGAAATCGAGGTCGCTGAACACGAATCTGTAGTCGGATCAATCGATATCGATCGATATTATCGATTTTTTGAGGATGGCGTTCAAGTGGCGCGAAACTTCGGCCTTGGAGGTAATCGAGGTCGCTGAACACGAATCTGAAGTCGGATCAATCGATATCGATCGATATTATCGATTTTTTTGAGGATAACGTTCAAGCGGCACGAAACTTCGGCCTTGGAGGTAATCGAGGTCGCTGAACACGAATCTGAAGTCGGATCAATCGATATCGATCGATATTATCGATTTTTTGAGGATGACGTTCAAGCGGCACGAAACTTCGGCCTTGGGGGTAATCGAGGTCGCTGAACACGAATCTGAAGTCGACCAATCGATATCGATCGATATTATCGATTTTTTGAGGATCACGTTGAAGAAGATCAGCCGATCCATCTCGATTAACATAATGGTCAGAAGGCCTAGGGAAGAAAGGGAAACCCGTAGCGGCCATGGCGTCCTATTCTCGGAGTTTGGGGGCGAAGCCCCCAACCAGTCGTAGGCGGCCGCTAGGCCGTCGAACGATTGGTAAAAGATAAAAATCGTGCCCACCACTAGTCGCTGATGTGGCCTACAAACAGAGGGAAAAGCACCAGACTAATCGAGCCGCGTCGAGAGCGCGCGCCGTCCAGATGGGCATGTTCGGCCGATGCTCTGATTGGCTGACGCGTTTTTGCGATGTTCCGATTGATTGTTGGTTGATTGGCCTGCGAGTTCCTGTCTCCTGTAGGCCACATTAGCGACTCGTACCTCATGTCATTTGCGAGATGCGCCACGCGTCTCCTTCTACGTGTTTTCATGGAGGCGGTATGAAAACGTCGAGCGGCAAGCAAGTTGGCGACTTATCCTATCCTCAAACGCAGGTCCTGTACCTTCTAAATTTTAGTCCACAGATCCTAGAAGTAGTGAAAGAACGGTTTTTTGGCCTATCGGGACTCGAACTAAGAAACACAATCGGCGCCTTCTTCGATTCTGCTACCATGCGGCTTGTCGTCATACGCTGATCGTGTCTAAGGCAGGGGATGCTTCCCGAAGCCACGCCCAGTTTTGTTTTGAATCCGTTCGCTTACGCAGTAGGCCCAAAGTCCTTATTAGTAGAGTATCCAGAGGTCCAACTCGGGCCATTATTGCCGGACAAAAGTGCAAGTGTGAAGATATTCGACGAAACCGCGTCGAAAACCCGATTTCATGGAGCCAATCACGGCAAGGAGCTGCTGCAGCCGTCCGCCGTCTATTTACCCGTCTGCTGTCACGCACGTACATACACGGGGCGACACGCTGATTGAATTTGAATGTGGCAGACTGATGTCGTCGTCGAGGTTCCTGTATGGACACTGGCAAATCGAAGGAATTGCACGAACAGCGGGAGGCTTCAAATGCCATTTGTCGGGTGGCACTAAGCGCGTGCTCAAAAAAAAAACGACTGAGAAACGGCCTTCAAGGAAAGCTGGCGTCTTCCAAATTAGCATGAGAACGCTACTATTCCCTCAGGAATCCATGAAGCAAACCGTGGAGCCCCTTGTTTCTTTCTGCTTCGAAGACTATGGGCCGTTTACCCTAGAAGAAATGGGAATTTCAAGGAGCTATATGTATAGCTGTAGAAACCGGTTCTGGGGCAGGATTCATCAACAGTTAAACCCGTGGGTATGCGGGATATAAGGGGTAGAAATAAGATAAGAGTCAGGTAGAGATAAGGTAAGAGTCAGAGACGCCGCTTCATGTGGGTATCTCTACCCCCTATACCCGCGGATTAGTCGTTGATGAATCCGGCCCCTGGTCATTACTGTGATCCACATGGAGATGCGGGAACGCGCCAACCAACCACAACCAATCAGAGCGCAGACTGGTCACCTGTCAGCCAATCAGAGCGTGGCGTTCGGCGTGGTGATTTGGGAACCTGAGGGATGGGATTTGAAGCAGCTGACGCTCTCTAGAGCTTTTACCGTTACATTATTAACACATTAGCATATTTGTTTAAGCCTGGAGCGGCTGATGTGAAGGCTACATGTTGTTACTGAATGTTTTGTTGCGATCAAAACTCTTGCGCCAGGCTGGACTCGAACCCGCACTTTCTGCTTTACAGGCAGCAGCGCTACGCCTTACACCACCGGCGCTGTTTGACCGCCCGTAACATCCGCGATACCTTCTAGAAATCATAGAGGTTCCTAATCCCTAAGGTGACGGCTAAGCTCCAGAATCCCTCCCAGCTCCTCTGTGTCAAACAGCACGGGTTCTGCAAGGCATCCCGGGGGGGGGGGTACTACTCGTGAATATAGCCTACATGGTCGAGGCGGACGCCGCTGCCCTATCGGCAGACCGCACCGAACTGGACTCGTCACCCAGAAGGGGCGTGTACGGTCCGTTCTCTATTTGACTGTCGCATTTCCTGTCAGTGCCGTGACTGGCTGTGATTGGCCGAAGCATTTCCTTTCTATCATGTAGGCTATATTAACTACCAGTGACGGTTTTATTTCCATAAATCCTCTTTAAACTTCCAGGCTATGCTGAGCTTTACGGAATAATTACTCGAAAATTCGTGCTGTTTCACTCGAGTTGAATCCTTTAGCGCTAATGCTTCTACGACAGCAACAGGGCAGCAATAGAAAGCATGGCTCACTCCCCATCTCAAAGTAGGTTATCGGTGAATCTCGGCAGGGTATATGTCGCGTAGGTGAGCAGCATTGTTAGGTGGAAACGCTTAAACCAATCAGACCGCATGGAATGGGCGTGGCGCTCAGAGAGGGCATGTACAGTTAGTACACTGATGGGCTGGCATGTTCGGCCTGTGCTCTGTTTAGTTACTATTGGCTGGCGCGTTCCAACCCACCAATGCTGCTCACCTACGCGACATGTACTCTCGGCAGTTTAAAGCACCTACTTGTTCTTTTATTTCTAAGCAATTAAAACAAAAGGTAAAGGATGAAGGAGGTAATGGACAGGGCTACCCATTCCCTTTATACATCACGCATTCCACGTCTACAGGATATCCTAAAAGCATTTTGAATGCGTATTTGGCCTATAGAACGACATGCAGTGGCCAGCCAATGCTCAAGTCAGTGATTTATCCTTCCCAGATACCTATGCTACCAAACCATCAATCCCAAAAAGACAGACATTTCGTTGGCCTGGGGGGGACCCGAACCATGGATCGATTCAAATTGCATATGAGAGCCGATCCTCTCACTGCAACTGGGCCAAGTATCTGTCCAGCATTCTTAATAGCTGAGAATAAGGAAGAAGGACCGCGTTGTCCAGTCGATTTTATTGCGTTCTTATTAGGGAAGGGTTTCGACCTTCCGTGGAACTTCAAGTTGAGACCAGGATCATTAGAAAGAGCTCGGAATACTGATTACGAATATGGGTGACAAAATTGCAAAATGAAACTCCTGAGCGATTTATGGCCTGCCGAAATCGGAGGCCTCACCACAGGTTGGCTGTGCGACGCACCGGGCGCGAGTGTGGTGAGTCATCGGGGCTCCGTAAGAAGGCCCTGCCAGCTGCGGCAGCTGGCAGTACCTTCTTACGGAGCGCCGATGACTCACCACACTCGCGCCCGGTCCGTAGCACAGCCAACATGTGGTGAGGCCTCCGATATCGGCAGGCCATAACTCGCTCAGGAGTTTCATTTTGCAATTTTGACACCCATACTCGTAATCAGCATTCCGAGCTCTTTCTAATGATCCTGGTCTCAACTTGAAGTTCCATGGAAGATCGAAACCCTTCCCTAGTTAGAAAGCGCGGGTAGCGCTGCCGAAGTACATGCCATACCTTGCATGCACCCCGAGGATCGAGGTTCTAGGTTCGGGTCCCGGCGAGGCTACCTAAGCTTCCTATCCTTCTGCGTTTGAAGATTTGGCGGCAGACGTGTTTGAAAATGTCAACATACCCCATATGCCATATGGACTGGCCAAGGCAAATCATTCTGTTGGCCAAACACGCGTTCAAATTGCATCCACACTGTCCCGTAGAAGTAGAATGCGTGGCGTACTCCGAAATAGAATTGGCTAAAGTTGACTTTTATTTTTATCTCCACCTTCCATTTTCTTGGAATTTTGACATGGTACGGTTTTTCAAATCAAACTGGACATTTTTTCACACAAATTTGATGTTTTAGAGTAGACGTGTTCTAAATCGAAACAAGTCTGTTGTAGGGTAAACTTCCAGACTGGTTTTTTTCTTCCATGCAGGAGGGGGAGGGGGTTTAACAGGCTCTCGAAGAGGATTTGAATAGTATTTTGTTCAAAGAACATTTTGGTATAACTTTTTTTGAATTCTTTTTTTAGTTCTGCTGCCCAACGGGGTGTAACAATTTTATGAAATTTTGATTTTATAACAAAAATAACAGAGGAAATTTTGTTTCAAAAACCCACAACGCAGCAATCATTTTGTGCATTAAAAGACGAGATCACGCCATGCATTCGAAAATCAAAATTTCGAAAATCAAAACTAGAGTTCGAAAAGTTGGCCCCGATTTTTGATTGATTGATAATGCAATTGCTGCTTACACAATGCATTTTCCTACAATTTTTTGTTTTATCGTTTACAGGTGGAAAAGTCCATGAAAACAGATAGGCAGGTAGAAATTCCGCTATCAATCGAACAAAAATCGTGACATCTTGGAAGAGGGCATGGTGCAATAATTTCTTTTAGCACTAAAAACAGCCGCTCTCATGCATTTTCAAATCTAAAAAATAGCTTTAAATCTTTATTTTTCTTCAAAAAATGAGAATTTTATTTTAAAAATTGAAAAATGTGTTCGCTTTTTGGGTGGGTGAATTAGAACTTCATAGAAAGTTATACTGAAATTTTTCTTCAACAAAAAACTATTCTAAACGAGTCTCTATTACTGTTCTGGAGAGTGTTTATGTAGTTCAGTGTAGGAGAAGCTCATTTCGATTTGAAAGGGTTCACCTTGAGTTCAAAATTCTTAAGCTGGCTTAGAAGAGTGTCCAATTTGACTTGAAGTGTCCAGATGACCAGTTTGACGTGAAAGTGGCGTATATTAGTATTGGGCCATACATGAAGTTGAAGGTAGGGAATGTTTATTCCGGCCAACATTTCGACTGAACCGTCGCCCTCAGAGCCTAAAAATCTGCATTATGAGAAATAAGAATAGTTTATTCTTATCCTTTTTCTCAATGGGCGCATATAGCGCAGTTGGAAGAGGCGCCGGCTGTCGCGCGCACCTAATACCAGGTTCTTAGTTCGGATTTCCCGCCCAGGCCAACCAAGCCTTCCATCCCTCCGGGGTCGGTGAATTGGTACCAGACTTGTCTGGGAAGGATAGAGCGCTGAGTTGTTCATCGGCTGGTCATCGCAAGACATATTGTGGCCAAATACGCATTCAAATCGCCTCCACGATATCCCGTAGAAGTAGAATTCGTGGCGCATCCCAAAGGAGACTGGGTTATGCCATCCTTTATCTTTTATCCTTATTTCTCAAATAATGTTCCATCTAAGAATTCAGACCCTTACTCGAATTCTCGCTTCGAACCCGCTGGCGAGCAACACCAAAAAACGTGGGTCATTAGGACGCCATTGTACTGCCAATTGCGGCCTAACCGAGAGAATTAAAAACGCGCCGTTTTTCACGTGACAAAAATTAAATTTTGTTGATGAACCGAACATGACGCAAGTCAAACCGCCAGCATCTATTTCTAGACCTCTTTCGCCTCTTTGTCCCTTATTATTCCTAGCTCATATGTGGTTGATCATAGGATTCTTATAAAAAGGATAAAGAGCAAAGATGGGTGTTAATATCATTTACCACGCAATTGGAATGCATGTTACTTCTTCGGGATGTAGTGGAGGCGACTTGAATGCGTATCTTACTACTACGTTGATCGAAAAGTCTTGCAGCACTTTACGCTAATGCCTGTTAAGTTTGTTAAAACTCTTACAGTAATGATCTTGTGTGGTGACGTCACGGTACATTCTCGAAGCTTCCTCAAGCATACTATAGAAGGCCTCGTCGATTACGATACAGCAACAATGTCAGCGATAAGCAGCAGCATCCTACGACCTACCGTCTACTACGAATGTCTGCAAGGCCATTCCGCAAGGACTGCAGCCTCCACCATCTGCGCTGCACTCAAGGAGGACGTCATTCACTATTCCACAGTGGCCCGTTGGTATCAGCGCTTCAAGGCTGGAGATGTCTCTCTCAAAGATCGAGCTCGTTCCAGACGCCCCTCTGTTGTGGAAGAAGACAGCTTGCACGAAGCCTTCAAGGTGAAGCCGAATTCAGCCACTCGCGAATTGGCAGCGACAGTTGAATGTACGCAAAGCACCGTCGTAAGGCCGGGGGCAGACATAACTCCAACGCCGCGCGAACCCCCCTGGCGTCGCGCACGGGGCGCGACGAAATTGGACGAGTTGTCGCGGCTTCCGACGGTTAGAAACGCTTCCTACAGGGACATGCGCACGCCTTTGCCTTATTTCAACGTTTCTTGGAGATGGTATATGAATGTGGGTTCAATAGGACGATCAGCGACAGTTTATATCGGAATCTTGGTCATGTGGATGGTTTCTAGCGTCAGTATTTGCCATCTACAACTTCTTCGGTCAATTTTCTCCCGTGATTGTGGTTATACTACGCAAAAAGGTCACTATCACCCATTCTCGGATCAATTGTCCAGTCTGTTGCCTACCACCTGTATCACCTGTCGTCCCGTTGATCATCGACTTGCTCGAGCGGGCGCCAGCAGCGTCTCCATTCGTCCCTGTCGCGTGCCAGAGTGGTCCAATGGATCCTCCTCGCTCGAGGGACACGAAGAGCGTCATATCGGTCGTTCAGGGCTTTCACGAAGAAGTCCGACCAACGCGTTGGTGGGCGTCCTGGTGTTCTTTTGACATCCCGCGGAATCCAGTCTGTGACGGCTCTCATCCAGCGGGTGTCTGCGAATCGCATTACGTGGCCGGCCCACCTAATTTTCGACGACTTGGCCCATGCGACAGCGTCTCTGATCTTCGAACGTCGGCGAAGCTCGGAACTCCGGAGGCCTTCTCTCACTTGCGTGATTCGTGTCACTCCGAGCATCGTCCTCTCGATTCCACGCTGCGCGACGCTGATCGCGTGTTCATCCTGCTTTCGTATAGCCCAGGTCTCTGAGGCGTATGTTAGGCAGGAAGAACAGTGGAGTCGAATAGGTGGGCACGGAGTCGGACGTTCTTCGTTTTCTTCACGACTTCTTCGACGCTCTTGAAAGCTCCCCAATCCGCTCGTTTCCTCCTGCTCAGCTCTGGTGCTAGGTCGTTGGCCATGTTGACTTCGCGACCCAGATACACATAGCTGGAGCATTCGGAGACGTTCGTCCGTTGAGCGAGAATGGGGCATCAGAAACCCATTCGTTCTTCATGAACATGCTGAACACGTTGCCTACCACATTCTGTGGGATCTTAAGTTCCTTGCCTGAATCCTCGTAAGGCAGCTGGAGATCCTTGGGTACCGCAAAGTTTTGTCGTCCTGGGTACCACATGGGGACTCTGACAAGGCATGCCGAATCAGTGTTACTGAATCGCCGCTTCTTCGCCACACAGAAAGGACTTTCTGAAGGACACTGGCGAGGAAAGCTGGGGTCTTTATGTTAACCAGACCCGCAAGAGCCAGTGGCTCCCACGAAAAGAAGGTCTTTCTGTGTTGCTGGTGGGACTCAGAATGCATGCTTTACTGGGAGTTGCTGGATAGCGAAACCACAGTCACCGATTCCGTCTACCCCACCCAGGTCCAGAGTTTGGCCGACGCCATGCGCCAAAGACGTCCAGAACGGGAAAATGTCTACCTGCTGCACTACACCGCTCGTCCTCATGTCGCAAAAGTGAGTCGCGAGAAAATCCAGGAGTTAGGCTGGGAATTTCTGCCCCATCCACCGTACTCTCCAGACCACGCTCCTTCTGACTACCACCTGTTCGGAGGTCTGATGCAACATCTTCGAGGCAGAGAGTTCGGGAAGCGGGGGAGGGGAATGGGGTGGACCAGAGTTTTCCCTCTATATCGTTCAATGTGAGTCGGGTTTCTGAACACGGGTCATAGAAGTCGCGGCAACGTGGTGACACGTGAGTCGGGACTTTGTATCACATGTACGTGCTTGACTCTCACTCCGTTTCATTGCCAGTAGGAAAGGAGATATTAGCTGGAAGGGGGAGAGAGAGGTAGAGAGAGTGACTCTGAGAGTTGGAGGAGTATTATTGCCTTCGGACAGTAAACGGTGTTGAGCTGTTGACCAATGCCGACTAATTTTAATTGTGGTTCTGCAGATTAAGCACCGAATTGAGACTCTCATTGCCTGTTTCTCGCCACGTAGAGAACGGGCACTTTGGAGAATAAATCACCTACATGCGATAGAGCGTGGAAGGGCTTCATAGGAGCAGTGAAGATTCTGCCCTACCATATAAAGGATAAAAGGATAAAGGACGGCGTTACTCAATCCCTTTTGGGATGCGGCACGCATTCTGCTTCTACGTGATGTCGTGGAGGCGAGTTGAATGCGTATTTGGCCATACAATGACTTGCGGTGGCCAGCCGATAAACAAGTCAGCGCTTTATCCTTCCCAGACAAGTCTGGCAGCAATTTACCGACCCCGGAGGGATGGAGGGCTTGGTTGGCCTGCGCGGGAGATCCGAACCAGGAACCTGGTATGCACGCGAGAGCCGGCGCCTCCTCCGACTGCGCTACACGCGCCTCCCCTACCATATCCCGCTGCATTAATCTGTATAGCAAAACCGGTTTTTTACTTAATAAAAGTAAGGAGGCCTAAAGGAGAAAGAAGGAAGATTGGGGTTGTTCTATTCTCGGGGTTTGGGACGAAGCCCTCAACCAGACGTTTGGCGCGCGCTAGGCCCCTGAACGTCTGGCTAGGACTATACAATGAGTTGCGGTGGCCAGACGGTAGATAAGGCTGTGTTTAACCTCCTAAGACAAGCCTCGTACCAATTCGACGACGCTGAAGGGATGGAAGGCTCCGAACCAGGAACCTGGTACCGGGTGCACGCGGCAGCCGGCACCTCCTCCGACGGCAAATGCAACTTCCTTTCACATGCATTCATCCAAGGTTCGAATCCCTCACGGACTAATCAAACCTTTGATTCCTGTGGGTCAGTAAATTGTAACCATATAGATTAAAGGCTGCTGCCATCGGTTACCACAGTAATTCATTGCATTCTCGGTGAACGCATTTCAACAGTATGTACTTCCACGACGTGCCATAGAAGTAGAATGCCTGGCGCATCCTAAAAAGGGATTTTTCACGCCGTCCTGAATCCTCTACCGTTTACTTCCAACAGCAGTAGTTTATAGGGCCTGATCCCTCAAATTTATTCACAAATTTTGAATTTTTAGGCTTGATGGCAGATGCAGATGCGCTTCTATTCAAGAAGGTTCATGGTTTAGGGCCCGGTGAAAACAATCAAACCTTCCATTCCTTCAGAGTCGATAGCTTAGTACTGGACTTGTCTTAAAATGACAAAACACTAACCTGTCCATTGGGTAACCACTTCAGGTATTAACATCATTTACTAAGAGTGCTCAGTTCCCATTTAGGAGTTGATTACCTAAAGCTATAAGAGCACCCACACCTGTTAGTTCTTTAGTTCATAGAAGAACTTTGGTTACTGCTGGTTTAATTCTCTTGAATGAATATAGGCCAAATGCCCACTCACCACGTTCGAATAGCCTCCTTGATATCTCGTAGAAGTAGAATGCCTGGCGCATCCTAGAGGGAGAGAGATCGATTAACACCTGTCGCCTTTATTCATTGTCCTCCAGTGGTTTCGAGACATTCGTTATGGGACAACGTCGTCGTTCCAAGCGCTTGATATGAGTACGACTCTGAAGGAGGACCTTCTAGCCTGTCGCATGTAGCACTGGAGATGGGCGAGTTAATGTTCTACGTCTCAGGTCAGAAGTGCTTCACCCCCCCCCCCCCCTAGTGTGCGTCCCCCCTTCCACACGCGTTGAATGTTGAACAAGGAGAGTGTTCGCTGTGTTTTCTCCCCGTCGTCCAGCTGTCAGACGTCACTTCTCTTCTGACGGCAAACACGCCGAAATTGCCCGAAATTTTCGACGAGAAATCGCGGCCACTACGCGAATCGATTCTTCTCGGAGAATCGACATCGGCAATTATCTTCTTCAGTTCCAGATGTAGCAAATCAATGAATAAGAGATACTAAGCAGTCTTGTGAGTTCCACGTATCCACAGCCAAGCGGACTGATTAGCAGATAGTCTGGGGTCTTCAATGCGTGGTAGTGTAGTTGGAAGAGGAGATGGCTGTCGCGTGCACCCGTTACCAGGTTCCCGGTTCGGATCTGACACCAGCCTCTTGAGATGAATTGGCACCAAACTTGTCTGGGAAGGATAAAACGCTGACTTGTTCATCGGCTGGCCGTCCTATGTCTTTGTTTGGCTTGTTTGGTAATTGTTTGTAACTGTGGTTATGGATAAAGGATAAAGGATGGCGTTACTCAATCCCTTTTTGGGATGCACCACGCATTCTACTTCTACTGGATGTCGTGAAGGCGATTTGAATGCGTATTTGGCCATTCAATGACTTGCGGTGGCCAGCGCTTTATCCTTCCCAGATAAGTCTGGTACCAATTCGTCGACCCCGGAATCACCTTTTCGAGTAGCAGACCATTTTATGCTGGCGCGTGCTAGCACAGTCGGAGCAGCCCAGACTGTTGCGCGCACTCCGATTCAAGGTTCTTGGCTCGAATTCTGCCACATATGAGGCAGATCATTCGAAACCATAAATCAATCTATGGAGGTTGAACGCAGACCCATTGCTGACGAAAGGTTCACTGTTCTTCATGCTCCTTGATGTGAAGTAGTGACTGCCCCGAAAGCGCTGTACTCTAAGCGCTTGTTATCGGCTCACGAACGTGTTCTTAATCCTTCTCGAACTAGTCCATCTAAATGTTGTCGAATGCCTAATCCTTCAGGTTCTCAGGTTTCACCACAATTTACCGGCTAATTCCAGTCTCCAAGTCACGTTACAGCGCAGTTGGAGGGAGGCGCCGGCTACTGCGTGCTCCCGATTCTAGGCTCTTGGCTTGAATTTCTCCTCCAGGGTCGGTTAGTTGGTAGCAGATAGAGCATGAAACACATCGACTTGTCTATACTTTGGACACACCAAGTTATTTTATAGCGCATTCAAATAGCCTCCACGATATGCCGTCGAGGTCGAACGCGTGGCGCATTCCAGATAGGATTTGATTCCGACTAGGTCCTTTATCCTTCACCTTATCCGAAACTTTGAACACATGTTGATTTGGTCCTGACCGTTCCATGAAAACCTAGTTCGAGCATTAGGCTACTCTGGCAAACGGCAAGGATGAATCTGGAGTTGGAAATGAACACTCCTCAAAAAGGGAAAGAGGACTTCTTATGCTGCTTTTAATACAATATGTTGCATATCGTTGTAATTACTTTAAAATTTAAAACTAGCTTAAATTTTAAAAATAATTTAAATCTGTCCTAATTTGAAAACCTAATTTAAAAAACGGAAAAAAATGAACAAAAAGCAAATCTAAGCACCAGAGCGGGGCTTCCCGCGAAGACTCGACAGGGCCACTTTTTAAGCCATAAGAATAAAGATAACTGATAGAGGACGGCGTGACTCAATCTCTTTTGGAATGCGCCACGCATTCTACTTCTAAGTGATGTTGTGGAGGCGATTTGAAGGCGTCTTTGGCCGTACAATGACTTGCGGTGGCCAGACGATGAATAAGTCAGCGCTCTATCCTTCCCGGACAAGTCTGGTACCAATTCACCGACCCCGGAGGGATGGAAGGCTTGGTGGGCCTGGGCGGGAAATTCGAACCAGGAACTTGGTATCGGATGCAGATGAAAGCCAGCACCTTTTCCGACTGCGTCACAATTGCTAAGCCATAAGAATATGAAAATGAATTGTAGAATTTCCTTGAAAATTAATGTTGGTGGATTTCCTAGGGTTGGCGAGCATACGTCTTCCAATCATCTGCATCACCTGTCGCCCCATTGATCATCGGGTTGTCGAGCGAGCGCTAGCAGCGCCTCCATTCGTCCCTATCGCGTGCCAGAGTGCTCCAACGGATCTTCCTCGCTCGAGGGACACGGAGAGACACGGAGAGTTCATTATTCGCCTTCCCGTCATTTCTACGAAGCTGAATGGTGGCAGAATTCATGGCGTATGCCTCTCAGTGGGTTATTCTGGCACACGATGGGGATGAATCTGGAGACGTCCGAAATCGTCGGAGAAAAAATCAGATATGAAAAAACATAGCTATAGGACTATTTTGGACATTATATTGTATGCCGTTATAGTGAGATTTAAAAAAACTTTAAAAAACACAAACAAATGAACCCAAATGGCTACGCTAGGCTTTCCGTGAAAGCTCGACAAGATCACTGTCAAATTTATAAGAACATGAGAGTGAACCCTGACATTTGTTTGAGAATTAAGCGCATTGCTCTATTGTTCTCAGGGTAGCAACAAACGCCTTCCAATCACGTCCACGAAGTCGACTAATGGCAGAATTCATGGCGTACACCGGCGTAAATCGATTGATAGCGAACAACCTCTTATTCTCCTCCTATTTCAGTGTTCTACTACTCGGCGTACGTGAGGCAGAGCAATCTCGAGTCAAGCCTCGAGTGAGCCGACAGAGCAGCTCCGAGTCGAGCCCAACCTACCGCGCCTCGTCATCACTTAGGTGTGTATTCTACACCGATCGTATTCAGCCGCCGACCCGTACGCACCACTCTCACTTCTCATCTCATCGTCGTCAGCTCAATGGATCGCGCTCCTTCAGAATCACCCCTGCAGCGTATGTGTAGAAGGATGCGTCCGATCTGTGTGTCCTGTAAGCTGCCACAACTCAGCATTGATAGTTATATACATTGTTTGTGATCAGTGAATTCATGCACGCATTATTGTGATTCTCGATCGATTTTTGGAGATCAATATTGATCAATATTCTCATGATTTTCCTGTTACGGAAGCGAAAGCAGGGTGGATAATGTTGTATTGTAAATAAATTCTCACATTTTTCTGTTTATTCGGAATTTCGCACGGCATACAATCTTGCTATTTGCTGTTTCATTACCTTTTCACAGATCAGGTTCGTTTTGTCCGAAGTGGAGTTTATATTAGGTCGTTGCATATGAAATGGCCTTTTTTGCTACCTCAAATTCCGGTTGATTTTCCATGGCTAAGAATGGCCCGTTTCAGGCGCTGTGTATAGTTTCTGAAAGCGTAGAATCTCTGCTTTCTAAACATTTATAGCTTTTCTGTCACAAAGCCTCTTACCGAGTTTTCGACGTCGTTTCTAAGTATGAATCAGTGTGATATTCGGGTGCTCTACTTAAATGAATGGAAATGTGGACACAACCGCAGCTCCAACATCAACGCTGCAACGCTGATTTTGCCAAGGAACGCACAATTCGCCACTGGCTCGGAAGGTTTCGACCTGGAGATGAAGCTCTCGAAGATAAAGACAGATGTAGGCCGCCATCGCTCCTTTCTGACGGCCAACTCAAAGCCATGTGCATGTTAAACTGTGGGAGAGGCAGCACAGCGTTTCGGCGTTGATGGCAACACTACCAGTCGCCACTTAAATGCGATCGGAAAAGTAAAGAAATTGGATGAATGGATCCCGCACGAAATGACCGCCGGGCAGATGCTGAAGCGCCACGGCACCTGTGCTTCGTGAAGGCTGTGCAATTTAAAGGAGCCTTGACATGCGACGAAAAGCGGATCCTTTCTGAACATCGTCGTAGCTCTGCACAATGGCTGGATAAGAACGGGAGTCCCAAGGAGATGCCGAAACCAAGTCTCCATCGAAAGAAGATCATGCCATGATGACCGTATGGTGGACAATGGTTGGTGCAGTCCATTACAAGTTCGTGAAGACTGGAGAGACTATCACAGTACTCTGCTGAAATGGAAGTGATGCACTAGAAGTTGGTTCAAAAACAGCCGCCTTCGGTCAATCGAAGAGGCCCAGTCCTACTGTATGACAAAACGCGTCCGCACGCTTCAAAATTCGTTGTCCAGAAACTGGATGAATTGGAATGCGAAACTGTGCCACATCCTACGTTCTCACTAGATCGGTCCCCTACCGACTATCATTTCTTCAAGTATTTACTAAGTTGTCCTGAAATTAACGCAGGTTTTGGACCTCAAACTTTAAAGCGACATATCTCAGCTCAAACACAACTTTATTAAACGTAGTGAGAACCATTCGAGTCTACATATCTTTGCCAACGAGGCACTGGCTTACTTATCCTGTTGCAGTTCTCGCTCCAGAACTTATTCAGATGCTTGAAGAAGTGGAAGTCCGTTGGCGAAAGGTCTGGTGAATATGATGGGTGTGGTAGAGTTTCGTATCCCAACTCGTTCAACTTCTGCAGCGTCGGATGCGAAACATGTGATCGTGCGTTGTCGTGAAGAAGGACCGGTACTCTTCTATTGACCACTTCGGGTGCATAAGTCGGAATTATTCGTGCATTTTATCGATTTGTTGGACGTTCTTCTCTGCCGTCAATGTTTCGCCCGTATTCAAGAAACCGTGGTGAATTAATCCAGAAGAAGGCCACCAAACAGTTATCGTGATCTTCTTTTGGTGCAATTTCGGTTTCGGGAACTGCACGGAGCTTCATCGCGGTCCAACAACGGAGCCGATCGTCGCCGGTTATCGTAGAGGATCCATTTCTCGTCACAAGTTACGATACGGTCGAGAAATGGTTCGTTCTTGTTGCAAAGAAGCAGCGCTGACGACTGAGCGCTGAAGTTCTCGAACGGTCGCACGTGTATTTACTTCCAGCAAGGTCTTCAACTCGTTGCCATCAAGGCCAGAGCGACGTTCGCAACATGCCTCGTGCTCAAGATCGAATTCACCTCGACGAAATTTTTGAAACCAGCGCTTCACCGTGGATTCGTTAACACTTCCTTGGCCCCATACCTGGTTGATGTTCCGAGTTGTTTCCGCCGCACCACGATCGAGCATGAACTCATAGAACTAAATCTGCCGAAATTGCTGCTTTGACACGTCTCCATGTATAGCCTACAAAGTCTGCCGTGAAGTAAACTATATTAAAAACGAATAGCACAGTGAGAAAACTTGCGTTGTAACCTATACAATTATGCGCTATTTCAAGGTAAAGTTTTGCTAAAAATTCCGCTCTAGAGTTGGAGGTCGAAAACCTGCATTAAGTTCCGGACAACCTTATAGATTGTCATGTGAAGGATAAAAAATTCGGCAACCAAGACGATGTCGAAAATGACTTTCTAATTTTATTAATTCTCGTAGTTCTGATTTTTATAAAAATAGAACGTTTAGGCTATTGTAGCGTTGAGAAAAGTGTATTAATTGGAACGGTACATATTTCGATTGATAAAACTGCTTCCAATCAAAGTTATGCTCTCATTATGATCTCTGTGAAAGTTTTCAATCAAAATCGGCTATTTCATGCAACTTTTTTTAATGCAACAACCTCATACCATGGTGATGAGTCGACGAGGAATACATGGATGCACAGACGGTCGAGTATTCTGCACGCAGCAGGAATTGTTTACTTATTTTGCCGTTTCACATTAGATGTTGCGGAAAATGGAGAACAGCAAGAGGAGCAGAGAATAGTTTGGTAATTAAAAGAGCAAGTAAAGAAAAAGAAAAGAAGAGAAAACGAGACGCTGTCCACTATTCATTATAAATTACCCTGATTGGCGCATGCGACGGGTTAACCCTGACTTTGCCGGCCCTGTCGCATGAGCCAAGTCATCAAAATTTAGGTGGGCCGGCCACGTAATGCGCTTCGCAGACACCCGCTGGACAAGAGTGGTCACCGAATGGACTCCGCGGGATGTTAAGAGGACTTCAGGGGTCGGAATCGCCAACGACTTACATAACTTTAACAGAGAATTCACAACAGGCGGCTTATCGCTCCGCCATAGCGCATGATAAGTCAGCGATTTCAGCTGCAATTTTCTCTGTTAATCGTTGATGAATTCGGCCCCAGGACGCCACCAACGCGTTGATCGGACTTCTTCGTGAACGCCCTGAGTGAAAGGTATGACGCCTTTCGTGTCCCTCGAGTGAGGAGGATCCACTGGGGCACTCTGGCACGCGACAGGGATGAATGGAGACGCTGCTGGCGCCAGCTCGAGCAACTGGATGGTCAACGGGTTGGCTGGTGATACAGGTGACTCTAATTGGAGGTCACAAGCCGTGACACACTGGACCTTCTTCTCCTTTTTACGATGCTGTCGAAGGGCTGCTGTTCAAACGAGCCAGTCTTCTTATTACATACAACAATGAGCTGTAGTCGACGTTTAGAGAGACCGTTCCGCTGTAAGCAGACCAGAGAAGGAAAGCCCGGAAAAACGGCCTACAGAGTGATCGCCGACCGATCAAAGGCTGACATTGTCTCGGAATCGCGCGCCTCTCCATTGAGCAACGTGGGTCGAGCCAATTTTTTAGGCTGAATCATTTACGAGAGATCCATTCTCTGTTCAGTTGCTTGTATAGCGTGCGTTTGTTACGGACTGTTAATAATTTTTGGTTTATGGTCACTCCTCGTGCTTGAATCGGTGAAGAATCTCTATACAACGGCTGTTTTAAAGCAAATCAGATGATATTCATAAAATTCATTAGGGGGGGGGGAGCAAAAGCAATGAGACAAATTGAAAAAATTCTTTATCTCTTTATAACTCAATTACAATTCAACGATGCTGAGGAATGTGTATGCCATTAAGTTCCAATGACTTGCTGCCATCGCTCAGCCAACTTCCTGATCCCATCCTTCCAGAACTGCCTGGTGCTGATCCACTGCTCGTTATAGTTGTCGAGGACTGCTTGGGTTCTTGTGTCCCTTCGGACCAGGAAGTCCTGTAGGCTCAAGAAGTAGTGGTAGTCGCATGGACAGATGTCCGGCGAATACGGTGAGTGAGGCATGTGAACGTAGCCCAGCTGAGCAAGCTCATCCGAGGTCACTTTTGCCCGATGGGGTGCGGCGTTGTCGAAGAGGAGGACCTTCTTGAAGCGCTGCGACTGAATAAGTTCGATTCGCCGGTCCATCTCTTCTATTTCGTTCACCATGGCCTTGGAGTCCATCGTCGTGCTTTTGGAAAACAGCTTCCAGTATACCGGTCCATGGGCGCAGACCCAAAGGCTCCAAAGGTGCTTCTCGCCGTGAACATCTCGCCGAACGAAGGTCGGTAACGGGTCAACAGGCCTCACCCAGACTGGTTGCTTGGCAGGGTTAAGGTAGAAGACGTACTTCTCATCCTGCGTTAAGATTGAGTCCAGGCTGCTCGGGGTTGGGAATCGGAAGAGATTTGTGCGACACAGGTCGACTCGTCAGGCTAGGGTTTCGGCAAGAGACAGACTGCGGTTTTGGCATGCTTGTGGAAAGGGCGGAAGTGGTAACTTCTCAGGTGGCCTTCAGTAGGTAGCATACAAAGATACAAATACGATAAGCACGAAACCAAACTCCAGCCATGGAGAGTCTCATTACTTTTGGCCCCCTAATATTACTATTGACCAGGCACATATGAAGAAGAGGTTAAATTTCGAACCTGGCCTTTAGCACGAATACACGCCTTCAATCGCTCAGGGAACGCATCCACGGCAGCACACAGGGGTTCTTCATTAGTCTTTCCCCAGGCTTTCTTCAGGGGTCTCTGAAGTAAAGCAGTGCTCGTGTGGGATGTTGCATGGGCATTACTGTTCAATATGGACCAGATTGTGTTTGAGGTCCGGGCTGAGTGGGGCCACTCTTCGGCTGAGGTGAAATCCGGAAAGTTGTTCAGCGCAAAACTTCTGTACCACTTTAGCCTTATGAGCGGGCGCTGAATCTTGATGATAAGTCCTGTCGCTTTTCCTTTAAGGCACAAATTCCCTAGGAAGAACGACTTCTTCAGGATGCCCTCTAGGTAGTTTTATAGTTATTTTTTTTTCTTCGACAAGCAGTTTCTCCGTTACAGTGCGAAAACCATTTGTATCAGCCATCTTGAACAAAAGAACATTCAGACACGAAAAATTGCTATATGAGAAAGTAGGAGTAGAGCAACAATACCACGTTAAAGTTTGGTTGAGCAAAGTGCATCATCCCATGTAATGAGCCTGAAACAAAAGAGTTCATGAACTTTTGACACACCCCGTATTCTGCCACGTGTGCATTTTTTTTTCAATTTTTTTCTCTCTTTCCATACATTCAACAAATAAAGAACGTATGCACCATTATTATCTATAACACAATGCCATTTGCCAGGTACTTTGTAGAACACGCTTCTATAGAACTCCTGGTTTTCACGAAAAAAAAAAACTCAACGAATCACTTTTCAAGTTGCTTCCGGTCGTCAAACTGTTTCTCCTGCAAATTGTTCTACAACGAAAGAAACAGATGGTGGACCGTTGAAGCAAGGTTCAGTGAATATGGTGGGAGGGCCAGAACATGCTGTCCGAAAGAATGGAGTTTTTCCTGAGTCTCCCTTGCAACGTATGTACCCGCACTGCCGTGGGGGAGGAAGATCTCGTCCTGTTTCCCACGAAGAGCTGCTTCAACGCGATCCAACTGCCTGCAGTAGACATCGCTAGTGACAATAGTATTTGCAGGTAGTGGTTCTCAGTGAATGAATGACTCCTTTGCAATTCCACCGGACACTGAGCACTACCTCCTTTGGGTGGAGCTCCGGTCTAGGCGGGGGAATCCTACTTCGTCTGAGCCACCGACGCTTTCGTGTGTGGTCAACGTGGACTACCCACTTCTCGTAGCCAGTGACCAGATTCTCGAGCCAAGAAAAATTCCGCTGTAAAGTCTAGAAATTCATGAACGCATCCTGGCGCACCGGCACCTGGTGGCCGCTATGTTCATGCGGTATCCATGCACCACATCTCCATGTCTTCCAAAGGCCACGCGGCTGCGCTGGTGTGACTGCACTCGAGTTCCTCTGCCAGTGCACGAGTGCAACGGCGGGATCCTCCTGAACGAGCTCCAGAAGGCGCTCCTCATTCACTGCAACTGGCCTTCCAGACCGTGGCCGGTCCTCCAAGCCAGTCTCGAACCGTTCTTGAACTTAGGGAACCATACTTTCGTTGTGTCGTAGGAGACAGTAGTAGGGCCCATCGTTCCACATATGCTGTCCACCGCCACTTGCACTGCCTTTTTTCCACTCGGAAAGCAGAAGCAGTGGAACTGGCTTGCAGTCGAGAACGATTTTCCCTGCCACAGTCGTGATGGCATATGACGACAATCGTGGTAAATGTAGGTCATAACCAGATAGGTACGCGTTATTGGGAGGAGGTTCCAGAACACTTCAAAAATTTGGCGGAACGCCAAAGCGAGTGGCGGGAAACATTCCTTACAACCAAATGCTTAATTGGGCCGCAATTTAGCCATACCCCAGAGCTTTGTCAACTGAGGGGTAGCGGAAAACGATTCCCTTTATGCTATCCGGAGCTGCTTCCATACGCGCTCATGAATTCATAGGAAATCCGGGTGAGCATCGTCGAAAGAAAAACGCCGTCGTTAATGGAAAGCTTCCGGTCCGAAGCGGCGATTTCCGTGAAAATCCGCCGCACTGGCGGACTTCTTTCTGAGCTCAGCTGTTCGCGAGTGCCTAATGGAACTCGTGAGCACTTCCCGAACCAGCGCGCACACCCTAAGCTTCTGGGGAGAGGACGCGTATGACTCTGGGCATTGAGGAAGCTCCATTAGGGAATGAGCGCGAATCGATTTTGCTAGCGCTTAGGAATCAACAGAAATTGGAAAGTAGCATACTTGTGCTACGGGAGGCGCAGTCGGAGGCGGCGTCGGCTGTCGCGTGCATACCGATACCAGGTTCCTGGTTCGAATTTCCCACCAAGGCCAACCAAGCCTTCCACCCCTCCGGGGTCGGTGAATTGGTACCAGACTTGTCTGGGAAGGATAGAGCGCCGACTTGTTCATCGGCTGGCCACCGCAGGCCACTGCATGGCCATATACGCAATCAAATGGCGTCCACGACATCCCATAGAAGTAGGATGCGTGGCGCAATCCCAAAAGGGATTGAGTAACGCCACTCTTTATCCTTTATTATACCTGTGCTCATTGTCGCATGATCGAATAACTCCATTTTTGGTTATTCGATTTTCCGAACAATCGAATAATCCCATTTTTCGGTTATTTAATTTTGCAAATAATGGAATAATCCTAGAACAGTATGGCAGGTAGTCGTGGAGCTGTCGTGCCAAGATTGATATCGAACGTTTATTCGGCTTACGTTAATCTATTTTTCGGTATATTCGAATTTCCGAACAATCCAAATATACCATTTTTACATCGAATTGAACACTCTTCTAAGCTAGCCTAGGACTTTTGGGTACATGTCGCGTAGGTGAGCAGCATTGGTAGGTGGGACAGCGCCAGCCAATAGTAACCAAACAGAGCACAGGCCGAACACATGCTAGCCTATCAGGGTACCAACCGTGCACACCCTCTCTGAATGGCATGGCCGTTCCATGCGCTCTGATTGGTCCAGGCATTCCCACCTACCAATGCTGCTCACCTACACGACATATACCGACTTTGGAAATCAAAGCGAACCCTTCCAAATCGAAATGAGGTTCGGATCTATCCTAGTCCGGGGGGGCCACATATCTAAAAATTATCTAACAAATCGACATGGGACTTACCGAGCTGCTCCTGAAGGACTCGACAAGACCTAAAAGGACGAGAAAACCAACGAGCGAACAAAAAAAAAATTAAACCGCCGCGGTTCTTACAACCGTCTCGGCGGGCAAAGAGTAAGGCAATGGAGGCCTGCCGCGTACTGACCACCGCCTGACATGTTGTAACCAGGATCTAACATGTGAATAGGGTGCATGAAGCCGCATGCCGCGTGCTGACCGCCGCCTGACATGTTAAAACCAGGACCCGACATGGTGAGGAGGGCACACAACTTTGCCGGCTTACAACCGCAACAAATGTAATTTCCGTTTTTTTCTTGGTGAGTTTTTTGTTTACGGTCCTGTGTTGTTCTGTAGGAGTCGCTCGGTAAGTCTCAAGTGAATTTGTTACATATAATACTTTTTAGTTAGGTGGCCCCCCGGACTAGGATAGATCCTGAGGTTCTCCTACACTAAACTAGAAACCCTCAAGAAAGGTTAGATTAATTTTTGATCAGTTAAAAATTTCGTATGACTTTTTTTGAAGTTTTAATTCACTTCACAATAAGTGTGCAAATTGTCTACATTTTTATAAAATTCTCTTCTCCAAAAAGATTAGAATTGTGATCTGTTCAAGGAAAATTAGAAGTGGCATTCTTTGAAATCCAATGAAGTTGTTCGCTACCCAATAAGTGAACACCTTATTTGAAATTTTGTCAAATTCTTGTATTTTGAAGAAAAATGATGGTTCAATGCTTGTTTTATGGATCAGGAAAGCGACCATTTTTTTGTGACAAAAAGATTGTGCCATGCTCTCGTCCAAGATGTCGAGATTTTTATTCGATTGATAGCGAAAAACGTCTGTTCCAACATGAAGCTTCACGCTTGTAAACGCTGCAACAAAAACCACCGTGAAGAGCACACATTTAGATGCCACATGTAGGCAGCATTTACACTATCAATCAAATGAAAATCGCGACGAGCTTTTCGAGTGTATGGCCGATCTAGTCTTCTAATGCACCAAGTGATTGCTTCTTTTTAATTTATTATTTTTTTCTAAAATTAAAAATTTTGTAAAACTATTACACTCACTGGGGCAGGTAAACTAGAACATTTTCAAAGAAAGGTATACCAAATGTTCCATAAACAAAAATTATTCTAATCACTTATTGAGTCTGAAGTTTACTGTAGTTTATCTGACCTGTCTGAAAGCTATTTAAATTTGGAAGAGTTCGTATGGATTTCAAAAGTAAAAGGCCGTTTATACTTCCGACACCGAGCGATGCGACGGAATGCATAGTGGCCAAATTGATCGATCGCGTCGCCCGATCAATGTGGCCGCAATACGTGGCGTCGCGTCGCTCGGCGTCGAAGTATAAACGGGCCTTAAGTGTCCAATTTGACGTGAAAATTGTATATATTCAAATTAACTGCATAGTAATGACTTTGGGATTTTTCTCTTCCAATTTTGTTTGATATAGTTTATTCTCTTCGATACCACGTAGTGTAAAGGCCTCCACAGAGTTCTGCGGCAGCGCCACGGCCCTATGCTTAACCATAGGGCAGAGACGCAGAGCTCGCCGCCGGCGGCGTTCCTGCCCTATCCTTAACCATAGCGGCGAGCGGCATTGCCGCAGAACTCTGTGGGAGCCTTAAGGCCAGGTTTATCTTGCGCCGCCACGCGGTGCGGCATGATGGCCGCCATAGATATCGATTTTTCGCGCCACCAGGTCGATATCTATTCTGACTACGATGCCGCGCCGCGGACCGGCGCAACTATAAACCAGGGTTAAGGTGCATAGGATTCAATGAAACCGTTCACCAAGTATAAAATAGAAGAATAAAAAAACAAAAAACTCTTTAAAACAATTTCTTAAAAACATACGAATAATGGAGGATTTCAATAACTACATTAATATTCATAGTAAATAAATAAATCTTTCAAACAAGAACGGTTAACAATAGGTGTTGAGAGGGCTACGCACGAGAACTTTTGGCACATTCGAAGCAGCCATGAATATTCGAAATTCGAATATTTCAAACTCGAGACACCTAGAATATCGAATAACATCGAATACAAGACAGCTAGAATATCGAATACAAATAATATTCGATTAACAAGACATTTTGGGCGTCTATGGCGCAGTCGGGGAGGAGTCGGTTGTCGCCTGCACCCGATATGAGGTTGTTGGTTTGGATTTCTCAGATGAGCCAACCAAGCCTTTCATACCTCTGGCGTGAATTGGTACCAGACATCTCTGGGAAGGATAAAGCGCTGACCTGTTCATCGGCTGGCCACCGCAAGTCATTGCATGGCCGAGTAGGAATTCAAATCACCTAAACGACATTCCTTAATGTTGAGTGCGTGGCGCATCTCAATAGGGGTTGAGTAACGCCGTCCTTTATCCTTTATCCTTTAACAAGACCTTTTGAATAATAGAGTAATCGAATAAGAAATCGAATAAAGTACTCGAATAACTGTTCGCATTCGATTATTCGAGCCGAAGTACAGAGTATAGTATAGAAATGGCTAAATCTATCTGAATTATTGACCGACTGCAGCACCGTCCGCATGTCCCCTGTCCTTTGTCGCTTTTTATGATTAATATTCTGCCTCCCCTCCTCCTCCTGATGACGTTGTGGCGTCAAGGCGTGAATAAACGATGACGGATGCTATTTTTATGTCTACAAGCATTCCAACGAGAGAATATTGCCTTCCAAGGAGACGTCATACGTTTTCGCCTCCGCTCTCAGAACCTCCTATTTGGTACGATTTCAGCAACGAAGACGGCCGGGCGAAAGCGTCCTCACTAGTCATAGCTGAAGCTGTTTGTCCATCTTGCCAAGCCATCTTCAGATGGGCCGATGGCTCGAGTGGTGGTGGTGGTGGTGGTTATTTGGCAGAACACTAGGCAGAGAGAAGTACTCTTTGGAAGTGTGGCGCAGTCGGGAGGAGGCGCCGCGCTCATGTCAACAAAGTGTTCAGTCCCTTAGGGAGTTCGCAGCTTAGTACTAACCTAGGCCTACTACTAGCGGCTGAAATCCTTATCGCCAGACCAAACTGTCATAGTCTTGAGCCTGAAATTAAGATAAAGGGAGAAGAAATGGAAATCCTGGAGCATCCCAGTTGGGATCGATCAAGGGTGCCCACTATTTCTGAGTCAATAGTGTTCAAGCTTTCTAGAGCAGAATTGGCCTAAGGTTTTCCGAAGGGTTTAAGTTGGCTACATCGTTTTCTTTTTAAAAGCGCAGTTCGATGAACGTACGCTTCCGCCTCGCCCCATATCGATTCAAGGTTCGGATCCCGCCCATGGCTATCAAATCTTCGTTGCATCCAATCTTGGTATTGTGGTGAGAGAAAACAATTTCTGTGTTTTTTGCGTATGAAATCTTGCTAAATTCTTGGCACACAGGACTGAAAATCTCGTAGAAGTTCCCCAGATTGTCACCCCATTGGTCAATTAGAGGTCGCCTAATAGCCACCTGTTGGTCACCTAGTTGCCACCTAATAGTATCCTAGAAACCTCCTGGCGGTCTTTTAGCAGTCACCTAGTATTCACCTATACTAGGAAAGCTTTGACACATTTTCTATTGAATGTCATTGTGTAGCTCGTATATGCATTCAAACTGCCGCCTCAATATCCGATAGAAGAAGAATGCGGGGCGCATCCGTCCCGTCTCGATCGAAGGTTAGGATCCCGTACAAAGCAATCTAACTTACTATTGATTCAAAGAACGATCGAGGGTTTGATAGTACTGAGTGGATCGATAAGAGCAAATTTTCACCTAATTTTCTGTCGAAAATCGTTGGATATGCCAAGCGCTCATTCAAACTGCCTACTGCATGCATTCCGAATTAATCCAAGCTCCCGCCCAGGGCAAACAAGCCTTGGATTCGTGTGGGTCAGTAAGTTGGTGCCAGACATTCTAAAGGCCTAAAGGTCATTGTATCGATGTTCACGCATTTGCTCTAACACCGTAGGTTAGGCTGATTTGTCGATTGTTAAGTTGACTTCACAATCGACAAATCAGCCAATTATAACAATTATAACAGACGCAGGCTACATTGTAATTGTAAGGCAAGGTTTTTAACGCTACTCTTGGATGCCAATTATAACAGGCGCATCCAAGAGTAACGTTAAAAACCTTGCCTTACAATTACAATGTATATTAACATTTATTACGAATTATTTCATTAACTATTGTAACGTAGTAGCTAACCGAAACAGATCTACGAAAATATATTGGGCAATTAATAATACAAATATTACCTATGAACTAAACGCATTACAAGATAACCATTTGAAACTCTTCAGCAGACTTCAAAGATATGTTTACTAACCTGCCTCATAAGACTATCTTAGACAAAATTGCAGTTTTACTCAAAATCTGTTTTAAAAATGCTAATAAAAATTTCATAGCTTGTAATGGCTATAAGACATTTTACACTAATGAAACAAATTTGAATTGTCAATATAAAATACGTAATATGCAAGACATTATGGATCAGGTTAATTTCTTACTTAAAAATAGCTATGTAGTATTTAGCTCAACTATCTTCAGGCAAAACAAAGGTGTTCCTCAAGGAGGTAACTTTAGTCCACTACTTGCAGATATCACAATGTCTATGTTGGAATACGAATTCGCTAAAGCGTTTGTTGCTAGTAGTAATAGCATATTTATACCATACAGGTATATGGATGACCTACTAATAGTCCATAACTTAGACGAAAAACAAGTAGATGATATTTTGAAAATAGTTTATAAAGATACCCTGGAATTGAAAAAGACACACATCAATGAACACCATTGCAATTATTTAGACATCACATTAATAATTATCAACAACAGAATAGAAACAAGAATGTAGAATAAAACAGATGATTTCAACTTTAAAGTTCTAAGGTTTCCACATTTTACTTCAGCGGTCTCCATAAATATCAAAAAAGCCATAATTTTATCGGAAACATTAAGAATAGCAAACACTTGTTCTGACCTAAAGTATTTTCTAGAAAAAATTATTGAACTGAAAAATATTTTAAAGCATAATAAATACACAGAAGAGTTCATTATTTTAAACATAATTAAATGTTTATATAAACACAGATTTATATATTATAAGTTCAAACTTCATCAAGTCAAAGATAATCTAGCTATATTTTTACGGAAAACATTTGACGAATAAAATTATACTTAAGTTAAATACCTTCCAAAATTTTTTGTTTGCTGAAACAGTGTATTTAAGTCAAAATAATATAAATTAATACTATTAGTGATAAAGAAATACTTAACAGTGATAACGATACCGTTTTGTTTTATTGTTGGTTTTATTGCACTCTGTTTTCGACACTGAGTGTGAGACGTGAAACCTTCCTCAATGATACAGCCAGTTTTACCAAATTTGAATTATAAATGAGAATAAGTATGGATATCATTATATATCAGTTGACTGACACAACTTCCTTATTTGTGAAAGTTCCACTACGGAGTGCGGTAATAGCCAAAGTGGGTAAGTCTTTCAATTTTAAAGTTGATGTTAATAATAGCAACTATTATATGTATATTAGTTAAGATAGTCATAATATTTATATAAAAAACAATAATAAATAAAATAAAAAATAATTATATATAATAAATTATAATTAAATAAAAAATTATGGTTTATAACTACGATGTGTATATTTAGTTTGTTGTAAACTTCAATGGTTGTAGTTGTTATTTTATAATAATTTGTAAAAGTCATTATTAGATACATTTATTGTAATAGTTATACAATAAATCATAATCATAAGCTATAATTATACATATAATTATAATTATATAGTCATAACTGTATGGTTACATATAATTATACTTATTATATGAATAAGCCTTTCAATTAATTCCTTTCAACTTATAAGAACGTGCTTTTCTACTTCTTTCAGTAATTTCTTTTTGTTTAACTCACATTTTTTCTACTCCTCCTTTGTCTTCATTTTTAAACTCAATTTTCTCAAGCAGTGTCTAATTCCTCATCCTATCGTATTCATTCTTTCTCTTCTTTTCTACATCTAATCTCTCTTCCTTTTCATTCTCCTATCTCTTTTCACACACAAACAGATTTTAAAGATATCTTAAAATATGCTACTCTTCTTCACTGAAGGGCTACGGGAGGAGCATTACACAAAGGTTCGTCTAAAGATAGTGGCGAGACGAACCTTTTTAATATTTTCTATGTTACGTAATATTTATTTTATAATTAAAAAAGAACTTTACACATTTCTTTACTTCTTCGAACCTCTATTTTTTTTTCTTTGTTTTGTATTACTGATAGAATCGATTGGGACATTCACACATTTTGGGCGGGTTTTGCAAAAATGGACGGGACGATGGTATTTCTAGGAATTCTGTATCGGTGTGCTTATTCCATTAATGTGCGGCTCAACTTCTGCGTTTTCTTCACGAACATTAAGCAATTTTGAGTAGAGTTTGTGGGAAAAGCCGAACTATGGTGGAGGATATCTGCTAAAACTTGAGTGCGTGGCGTATTCCAAAAAGACATCAATTCATGCCGATCTTAACCCTTTTTCCTTTACTTCCCTCAACAATAGCTGAAAGAACCTGGTGTTCAATTCTTAATTATTTTACATGCGCTACGTCGAACTTACGGTCTGCTTATTTGTGGTTTTGCGGCACCCTGATGGATTAGGTTCGTCTTCGCACGAAGCAAAAGACCGATCTGCCACTCAGCAAACGTCTTTGTAGACGACTAGTTAAGGATTAACGTAAAAGATAAACTGCGAAGCTCTTTAGATAGACTAGTGTAAGCCGTGCCTTCTATTTTGTATCGTGGAGACGCAACTGTCGCGCCCGCCTCCACGATACAAAATCGAGGTTGTATGCTGTGGTTCCGCCCAGGCCAGACGAGCGTACTACCCTTTCAGAAAGCCCTGAAAGCTTGAGCTAATCCCATGACGAACTAACAGCTTCATGCTTTTCACTGAAGGAACCAGACCTTCGCTTCAAGTTTCAAAATTCGATTCGCTACTTTTTTCAAATTCTTTAAAATGAACTTCTCTACTTCACATTCCAAGCTTACGAAAAAACCTATTAAAAATATTTTAAAAGATCAAATAAAATGCAACACAATGCGAAAATAACATAAAAATATAATAATAAGTAAAAATAACAACATAACACAACAAAATATAATAATGCAATAAAAATAAAAGCTAATAAAGTTTAATAATTAATAAATAATAACTAATAACAAAATAATAATTAATAAAACGTATAATAAAATACTAATTGAAATAATGAACGTCTCTCCAACATTTTTTAATCAAAAATTGGTACCCTGCTTATCAGTGGAAAGGAAAGTGCACTGATTTGTCCATAGACTGGCTACATAGCTTAAGCCATTGTATAGAATGTTGATGAATGAATAAAATATTTGAAAAATATTTATACACATAAATATAAATAATAAATATAAAAGAGAACAAAGAAATCAAATACATATTTTATACAGTTACAAGTTACAAATATAGGGCGGCGCGGGTAGCGCAGTCGGAGGAGATGCCGCCTGTCGTGCGCACTCTATTCTAGGTTCCTGGCTCGAATCTCCCGCCCGGGCCAACCAGGCCTTCCATTCTTCCGGGGTCCCAAACTTGTCTGGGAAGGATAAAGCGTTGACTTGTTCATCGGCAAAGTCATTGTAAAGAGAAAGTACGCATTCAAATCGGCTCCACGACATCCCGTCGAAGTAGAATGCATGGCGCAGCCCAAGGAGGTTCGATTAACGCCATCCTTTATCCCTCTATCCTTTTATTTGAATAAAACATGAATGTGCACATAAGATACGGACTCAAATCGCATCCACGACATCCCGTAGGAGAAGAATGTGTTGCGCATCCCACAAGTGGATAGACTAACGCCTGCCTACCTTTTCATTTTATTTTCATTTTTTACACCCTTAAACGCTGTCCTTAAGTCTTTAGAGTGCCCGTATTGTCCTAGAAAGGACCACAAACTATCTCGAACAGAGCACAAAGAGCTACGAGAAAAGTTCAAGCACATTTTTCTCTTCACCACGCACATAAACTAGTGCACTGCTCGTCAATGACCCCTCGGAGAGCCATCGTCTCCGTGAAGAGCAGCTGCAGCTCCTCTTCTTCCCAAATATAGCAGTCGGTCGGACGGCTGAAGCGCGTCGTCCGTCGTCGACGCTTCTTCAGCATCCTTAAACACTTCCTGGAAAACAAGTTCGCCATCGGCGGCGGCAAATCTATGGCCGCCGACAGGCCACTTGTGTGTGTCGAGTGAGCGAGAAGACGACGACGTCCAGTCGACACCTTAACGGCACCGCAGGGGCTAGCGTAAAAGACCAGAAAGGTAGAAACCTACCCTACCCATTCATGCCACGCCCATTCGATGAGGTCTGATTGGCTAGCGGTTCTCCCGCCGCCCATTGCTGCCCAAATTCGCGACTAGTCACTCATAGACATCTTTGCCACAGCTGCACTCCATTGTGCTACACAGGGGCCTTCAGAGAAGGGTATTTGGACTTTGGTCTGATTGGTTGTGATTGGCTGGCGTCTCACTACTCCCTTACTTCCAATGCTGTCCACATTCGCGACATGTATCCTATGAGACTCTTAGCAATCTACTATCGGTGAATGCGGACGATGGTGTTAGAGGTTGTTGAAGTCGACTCATAATTGGTGTAATTCGACACATTTGCAAACGCGATGCGCGGAGCATATTGAGAACGCCGCTTTTGTTTAAAATCCTGGAGAAAAATCTGAGGAAGGACGGCCTCCAGCAGGTGAAAACTTGGTAACCTAGTGGTAAATTTCATGCAACGAGTGGAATCTCTTCTACCTCGCCGGAGGTTGACCCGCAGTTAACCCCGCTACTGGTTTCAGACACATCGTCACCACATTAGGACTTCATTGTCCTCATTAGCGCCCAATTCTCTTCCACTTCTCATGTGGAGGCTGGTTTCCCTCTAATAGAATACTGCACTGTACCCCCAGATTAGGAATCTTTTGTGCGCAATAATTCTTGTTTTTCGAACCACAGACAGCAGTGAAACTTCACCATGTAGGTAAAAATATTAAATGATCCCTTAACTCTATAACAGCTCATTTGAACAATTGAATCGATTGTACTTTTTAGGCGCAACCTTGGGTAACATAGGATACCCTGGTGTTACTGTTTCTGGTATGCCACCGACTAGTCGTGCAAGCAAAATAGAGATATATACCATTTTCACGCCAAATTAGACACCTTTGTAAGCAAACGCATCTGAAATCAAAGTAGTCTTCCAAATCGAAAGGAGCATCCTACAAGTTAATCTGAAGAGCTTCAAAATGGCTAATACAATTTTTATTTCAAGAAATGTTTGGTATGACTTTCTTCAAAATTTTTAGATCAGCTGCCCGACTGCGAGTAATGAATTTAAAGATTTTTTTATTTTTTGAGAAAAAATAATGCAACAAAGCAGCGACCATTTAGTGTATTAAAAAACGAGATCGCACCATGCATTCGAAAAGCTTTTAGCGATTTTTATTCGATTGATGGTGTAAATTCAGATCAACGAGTAGCTCCTTAGTAGAGCTATAGCATGGCAATTTTCAAAACTACATTTTTTCCTAACTTCGTTCTTGTTGTAGTTATGGGCTAAAATAAATAAATAAATGCTACCTACATGAAGCACCAAAGTGAGTATATGTGTGCTACCTTTGGTTGTTCTTGTTGCATCGTTTCCGGGCGTGAAACTCTATGCAAACAGAAATTGTGCTGTCAATCGAATAAAAATCGCGACGTTTTGGACAAGGGCATGGCGCATTCTCTTCCTCTAGCACTGAAAATAACCGCCTTCCTGCTCTTTAAAACAAGTTTTAAACCGTTATTTTCATTCCAAAAAAAAGAAAGTTTTATAATATTTCGAACAATGTGTTCACTAGTTGTGTAAGCGAATTAAACACCAAGGAATATGATACAAAATTTTCATTGAACAAAAAATTATTGTGTCCTTTTTGGAGAATCTCTAGTTTAATGTGGAAGAAGCTTTTTTCATTTGGAAGGTGTTCAGTTTGATTTCAAAACCTTTAGTTTGCTTAACATAGTGTCCAATTTGACGGAAGGTGGTGAATTTTAATGAATGCCGCGCGGTTTCTGATTGGGCAATCTCAAACATGGGTAATTAAACCTTTACATTATATACTGAAGTGGCATTTGATTAATGTGAAATGTTCGGTTAATGGGTACAATTGCTACCAACTGTCGCATTACTCAACTTCTCTGCGGTGGTTCTGCTCCATCATCATTTATCAGACAGAAAGCGGCGAGAATGACAACATATGCTCAAATGAGGCAGCTTGAACGACAACAAGGATGCGGAGCATTCACCTTCTTCTGCGAATTTGGAGTGCTGTATAGGTGTTCTACCCAATACCTCAAGCTTACCTTGGTCCAGTTACCTTACCGTAACAGGGACCCAGAAACCCATGGAAAATCCATCTGTCCAACCGACCTATCCACCTTACCAGTGCAGGAGCCGGCCGATGAGGCGTGCTGGTAATTGAGGACTTGTTATCCGTCGAGCCCTCCTAAGCGCTACTGCTCGCCTGCTCGACCTCTAGCTCACGTCCCCTTCCTCGTCCCCGTCGTCGTCGTCGTCGGTGGCAGTGTGCCGAGGGCGGCGAGAGCGCTCGCCCCCCGGGGGCAGACACACAGGGGACGGACTAGCACCGCGACTGAACGGGGAGGACGGCTGGCGGGATCGATGCGGTGCGGTTGGCGCGGCAGCCGGCTGCTCCAGCTCCTGCTCAACCTGGTCCAGCTCATCGTCGCCGAAGACTCCCTGTCCCAACTGTTGTCGCGGCTCGACGATTCGCACCAATGTGGTCGCGCGATCTCCGCCGGCCGACTCCTGTCGACGGCGATCAACGCGCGATTTCCGCGACTGATTCCGCTGGCGCGATTCTTCGCCGAACATCCCGGCGACTTCGACGCCACCTTCCTCGAGAACAGCTCGTTCGATCTACGACCGCCGCTGCGGGCGAATCTCAGCGGCTACAATCCGCTGTACGCGTTGGAGTACAGCTGCGAGAACACCACCAGCAACCGATGGCTGCCGACGATCGTCTTTCCGACGCGCGACCCCAATGCCACCACACGACGTGCCTACCTCACGCTCCGTATGGAGTTCGACCTCGACCTCTGCAATAGCATTCCCTGCAGTACCAAGGTTTGTTGATCCAGCCGCTTCGTGCCTGCTTCTATTCGATGTGATGTGCATTCTCACTGCTCGAAATAACTCAGCATGACTAGCGAAGGTAGAAGATCAAGTGCAGTAAAACGAGTAGGGGCATGGACCTCAACTAGAGAGCTGGTGCGCTCCAAAACAGTTGATTCTTGCGACGTCCGTCGCGCGGCGCGGCACATTGATCGGCACAGATATCGATTTTCGCGCTCCGCATCGTATTTATACTTCGCCGCCGTAAAGCACCAGATTTCACGGAATTTCTGGGTACTGTATTCGGCGAATTGATCCGCATAGTAAAGTGGTGCTGCGGAGCGCGATGACAAATGACTAAGGGCCTGTTCATACTTCAAGCGACAAAAGCAACAAGAGCGACTGGAGCGACAGATGTAGTGTGGTGTACGTAAACGTACTCCACACTACGTTCATCGCGGACGGAGTGTGGAGTACGTAATTATTTACGTACACCACACTACGTCCGCCGCCCCAGTCGCTCTTGTCGCTCTTGTCGCTCCACTAGCCCTAGTAGCCCTTGTCGCTCTTGTCGCTCCAGTCGCCCAAGTAGCTCTTGTCGCTCTTGTCGCTCGAAGTGTGAGCAGGCCCTAAGTACTAAATTCAGTTCAGCAAACTTCGATGTTTTAAACGTAAAATGTTTACGAGAGTATAATTTTATATTTCATGTCGAATTTTATATTTTACGTTGTATATTTTAATTGGGCACTTATCAGATCAAATTGGATGCTTTTCACGTCAAATTGGGCACTCTTCTTCTAAGCTGGCCTATGAACTTTGAAGCCAATTTAAATGTCTGCAAGGTTGAAACGAGCTCTCACAGGTTAGACTAAAGACTCTCCAAAATGGTTAGAATAATTTTTTGTTCGAGAAAAATTTTAGTATAACTTTCTTTGAAGTCTTAATTTACTTCCCAGTAAGAGGCACATAGTTTTAAATTTTATGAAAAATTTTCTTTCTAAGGAAAAACAATGATTTAAAGCTTGGTTTGAAGAGCAGGAAGGTGGCCATTTTATATAGCCAAAACTGAGATTGCGCCGTGCCCCCGTCCGAAGCGTCGCGATTTTCATTCGATTGGTAGCAAAATTTCTGTTTGCATGCAGTTTCACACCTGCAAGCGGTGCAACACAAACAATTGTAAAAAAAAACACATGTCCTAGCTTTTTTTTGCTGCATGTAAGGAGTATTTACACTATCAATCAAATAAACGTTGCGTTGAACTTTTTGAGTGCATGGCGCGATCCAGACCTTTGATGCAGGAGATGATTGTTGTCTTGTTGCGCATTAACACAACATTTAATTCATTATTTTACTAAAAATAAAAAATTTATAAAATTATTTCACTCATTCGGCAGCTAAGCTAAAAAAATTCAAAAAAAGTTATTCTAAATTTTCCTTGATCGAAAAATTATTCTAACCTTGTATAGTCTTTAGTTTAACCTGTATGAAGCTCGTCTGGATTTGGAAGACGTTCAGTTTGATTTCAAAGTTCACAGGCCAGCTTAGAAAAGTGTCCAATTTGCTTTGAAAAGTGCCCAGTTTGACGTGATAAGTGTCCAATTCAATTCGAAATACATCCAATTTGATTTGAAGAAAGTCCAACTTCGTTTTAATACTGTCCAATTCGACTTGAAAATGGTATATTTAAATATAACTTTGTCGGTTGATATTTAAAGTTAGGTCAAATTTATGAAGACCTTGAAACTTTCAGTATGTCGATCAGCTGACTCTATCCTTCGTTTTACCAAAAATAACTCCACTGTAGGTACTACTCCATGAAGGCTTTGTTGAGAATCGCAGGGAGGGGGGGGGGGGGTACATTCATAGACGTCTCTTGTGAGTGAATACAAACGCGTGTTGTAGAGCGTACAAAAAAAAAATAAAAAAAAATCGGAAAATCCATTGCTGAGCATGGAACGCAATTGATTTGTGGCCACAAGAAGACGTCGCCGACCCAAACCAAGGTGTTCCATTTCCTCCTCCCTCCTGCATTTCGATGATAGCAATGTTTTCCAAACATAGGAAAACCCTCGAGGCTTCAGCGCCTTTTTCACAAAGGATATACCGCGTGTGAAACTGGGAGAATTCACTACTGAGAATGAAGCACAGTGGATTTATGACTAGAGAAATTTTATATTTTTCAAGTTTGAAATGGCCCCACCTGCTCTCAATGTAAATGTTATAGAGTTCAGAGTAGAGTTCAACTTTGTAACTTCCTTTCCAAAAAAGTTACAGGGCCTGCTACGCAGCGAAAATTCACTGATAGGAAGAAAGAAGAACGGGTTGGGGATATGAAACCTGGTAATTCCTCCAGATTTGATACCTTTCCAGCATGGAAGTTCTACACGGACTTCCTGTCAATAATACATAATTACCGATTTCCTCTACGAGTGGTAGCGCGATCGTGGACACGCCGGCTGTCGCATGCAGCAGAGTCGAGATTCTAGGTTTCGACGCAGCCCAGGCCAGCCACATGGCGCGCCCCGATTAGGAACTGACTGCCCTGTCTTCTATCTATTTTTTACCATTTCCCTTAGCTTGACCAGATAGAGACAATTTTTTTCCAGTGATCGGTAGATGACGGAAAAACTTGCTAATGCCTATTAAAATAACCGAAATGAATAAATAAAATAGAGTAGAACAATACATCTGTGGTCTTATGAACTTGTCAGTCTTCAGAATTTTTCCTAAAGAAACCCTACTGTCAATTGCGCTGGATTTGAGCCCGAGTACTTAAATGTCCTTTGGGCGCAATTAGTGGAGACGTCCCTCGCTAATGAGTATCCCCGGGCGCTTTCGAAAAAATAGCGGTCAAAAATGGAGTAACGAAAAATGTTTTTGTGGCACTGGGTAGATCTCGTCAAGGGGATCACGATGGTATGTGAGTTTTCTAAAAAGGATGAAATCAAGACGGCTGCAGCAAAAGAACAGAAAGAACGCGAAAAACGCGCCTACCGCGCCCTTTTTCCAATCCTTATGGTGGGTATTGTATCCTACAGGATTTCGAACAGCGACAGCTGGAAATCGACGAAGTGGAGAAGTTGGTGGTAGTGGAAGAAGAGGACCACGAGTTTCAACCAGAGTCATGACACCACTAACCAGTGAAGGCACTATCACGTTCTCGGGGGGCGGGGACAGATCGCAAAGGTTTGGCTATACTAGAATTGTTATACTATACAAGTTTGAGAACTGAGGAAAGTGGACTGTATCGCGATTCCAGGCTTGGGCTGCAGCGGAGTATCACTGGGCAGGAACTGTGAAGCCAAACACATGTTCAGATATGGAAATCCTATGGAAATCCGATACTATGGTAAAAGTGCAAAAACGCAACGCAACATGGGAACCGAACCCTAGACGTCACAAACTTGAGGCGTGCCCTCTACCACTACGCCACCTAGCCCTCCAGACCGGGATCTTGCGCTGCCGTTAAGAGCTCGCTCTGCGGACCCTTAACCATT